>WOGL01000004.1:13814-38141 GCA_015342145.1 Leptinotarsa rubiginosa | reverse complement strand
CTGCTGTTCTCACGTTGGTACTGTCTTCTGTTCCATGTAGATTGGAGTGTATCAAATATATTCCTAAATGACAAATTTTTCGCACTCTCCTATGATTTTCCTCATTTTTGAAAGAATTATGATCGTGATAGTGATATTTTGGGACGAGATTTTGAGTAATAAAAAAACTACTTGCAAATCCAAAACACCACATAATTGTAGGCAATACGTAACTAAATACATTCATTTGTTATATCAATATACAAACGAGAAGTAAGTGTTAAACATATTAAGATTCTAATAACACTTGAGTTTATCAGGATGCCTTTCGGAATTCAAAATGCCCCTGAAGGTTTCAAATATTTCATCCATAATTATTGTGGAAATCACGAATCTTCTAAGTTGTTTATCAGAATGCATTTCGGATTTTAAAATGACCTTTAAAGGTTTCAAACATTTCATCCATAATTATTGTAGTAATTAGGGATCTTCTAAGGACTTTTGAGTTTATCAGAATGCCTTTCGGATTTCAAAATGACCTTCGAAGGTTTCAAACATTTCATCTATAATTATTGTCGAAATTAGGAAATTGGGAGTCTTCCAACGATATTTGAGTTCATCAGGATGCCTCTCGGAATTTAAAATGATCCTGAAACGTATCAAACACTCCGTCCATATTTTGTGTTGAGATTGAAATATTATCTGAAGAAATTATCATTATGAACCCTTTCTGTTTCAACAATTCAATGTATTGGTTTGAAGAACGTTCAATGATACTCATATACATTTTTTTAATTCACTAATAATAATTTTGCTACGGTTATATTGAAATCCTTGAGTAGGTCAACAACCTGCTGATCTTTGAAGGCTCATCAAACTTCCAGACTCAATTTTCATGAAACGATGTTTCAAGGACTCGAACGATACAACCGGATGTCGACAGTTTGATGGAAAATACCTAAACAGCGTGGAAACGTCAGAAAATCAATATCGCTCTACGTCATAGGCAGCGTTCGGATGAACCTCGCTTCGGTTTTCCTCTTTTCCGACTCAACTTTTGTGAAATATTACCGTATTAAGGCCGAATACGCCGGAACACAACTTCGTTGTTTCTATTTATTCGAGAAACCGGGGGTTGGCTCATATTACTCCGGGAAAACAAAAGTATATTACTGAACGTGATTTTCTTGCTATTCCTCTGGATACTTGTATGTACCGAGTCCTCTCTTTTTTGAGGAAAACGACGTGAAGGACAATAAACCATAACTGTACAGGAAGATTTTCTTTCAGGGCTCATTGAAAGTTTTTGCGATCATTGATCGGGGTGTGTCAACTATCTTTGAAATGCATTAAGAAAGATTTTTTCAATAAATGAAATAAACTTATAATTCGTCGACCTGTCCACAAACTATTGTGACAGGCGACTAAAGTGCAATGTTTGCATTTCGGAATCTGAGTAAAACTTGATTCCATCTCTATTGTTATGGAATGGAACGTAGAAAGAGATTTTTGATGAGAGATATGAATAATCAATGCGCTCTTGGAATGTTTCGTCTGGCATTTTAACTAAAAAACTGATATCCTTTTTGGTATGATATTCTGTTAGTTTGTATGAAATCTGAATTGAATGATTCAGATTACTCTCACGAAGGATATTTATTGTATATGTCATATTTTTTCAATTCATATATACTTCTTAATGGTTTGTCCATTCCAATAGAAATGAAATATGTTGAAACGTCGCTGAAGCAAAAACGTTTCTCAAAAATGTCTTTCCAAACTTCACCATGTGACATATGTCACAAGTTCTTCCATCCACTCACCTCGGACATAATCCATTAATTAATTCCGAAAGAAATAATTAATTCGTCATCGTCAACATGTAACATCCATAAATGTAAATGATAAAACCATGTGTATCGGAAAACATGCGATTCACCTGTTAACTGCATCCTTGGGGAGTAGGACACATCTCCCCTAATGTACCGTTGTCTCTAAACAGATTTTAATGCACTCCCAAAACAATGACACGCACCCCAAGTCATAACCACCAGGCGCTTGGCTATAATAAATATTTTTACGAGCCCTCCTCGATTTTGCGAGCCACGTCAGGTCGGGTATAGACAGTGACGGCGCTACTGGGTGAGCGCTGGGGTCACCTGATGAAGATTCACTTTTATTTATATATGAGTAAACTTCAAAATCATATATGAGAAATTTGCAAGAAATATTAGAGGCGATTCACAACAATTTTTGACGCAAAATACGGGTCCGATATTAACAAACTAAAGTACTAAGTTGGAGGTTGAAATTTGTGACGTTCAACACTTCTCAAGGACATTTCAATGCAATGTTTTTTAAATTTCATCTTTCTACTGTAGAAAATTGATAATTTTTCAATAAATTAGTGTCAGCAAATAACTTTCTAGGACTATTATCTCACACATAGACTTTCAACAGTATTCTTAATGTTCCGTTGAAGATGTTTTCGAAACTACAGGAACTAAAGGATAGTGGAGAATCTCCAAATTTTTCAAAATACTTTAGTAACAGTATATCAGGTTATTCAACGTTGAAAGAGAACCACAGTTCCATGTGTAAATTGAATACTTAATTGTATCTGAATACCATGCGCAGAACTCATCATTGTTATTATTGAACCACCAACGAGAGGAAATGTAATGGGTCTGGAGAGTTTTTTCAAAACTGGTGCACTCAGACATATTTTTAACGATAACACAAGTCGTACATTCGTGTTAAGTCCCTTATCTCCTTAGATCATTGATCGTTGGTCGATGATGAGGGGTATATTGGTACCCATTACCCATTTGTATGTGAATTTTTGTTGTTGAAAATCCCATATTTTTTACATAATACTCAAACAGAAATTTGAAAAACTGATTCCTCATTGAAATAAGTTTACGAATACGAATAAAATTCAACAGGTTTGCACAGATTGCAATGACCACTTTCAATATTTTGATGAAACTAAACGAAACTTGCGATATAAAATCTGCAGAGCAACACATATTTTGACAAAGTTTTATTATATTTTACCATGCCCAAATTGCTACCTCATCATCCTGGAAATCATCGGGCAGTAAATAGAACAAATCGAGCATAAATTTCGCTACACATCCCTAACCTCATATAAACCGTCATTGTGTTTCGAAAAGGTTTTATTGCTATCAGCTGATTTTTACGGCCCAACTAAAATCTGTCGAGAACATCATTCAGCGCGATATAAATGCAAGGTTTTATGGATTGTTATAGGCATTCTTTTCAATAAAATTTGCAACTAAGCCATTTATTCGGTCCGTTATAACTTGTCGTACAATTTGATTTTTTTTTTCAGTCGATGCCAATATAAATTTAGAAACTTTACGAGCGTCGATACTATAATGTTCTGTACTAGCCACCCACGACACACGTAAGGAATAGAAGGACGGTGATGGAAGGGGTCAGAGCTCTGAGTAACTCGAAGAAATTACTATAGAGAGAATATACGGTTTGGCGGTAGATATTACTAATTCATGAGCTTATCTTATTGAGTTTCTTTTAAATAATCATTTGAACATTGTGGGAGAATGAAAGAGGATTAACCCCTCACTTATAATTCGATTCGTACTGAAGAAAATGTGATATTTGTTTCAGTTTATGCGATTACCGTTTGGTTTTCATAATGCCCCTACCACTTTCCACGTATTGTGGACTATTTTCTCAATTTTTAGATTTTGCCAGGACACTGTTGCAAAGCAGGGTCTATTTACTCGTATTTACTGAAACATTTGTATGCATGTTGATTTCTTTTCCATCGGCCAAAAAATATATACCCCAGTAATAATTACAGTAAAATGAAACGTTGTTTACACCAAAGCCATTACGCGTTCACCGTTAGCTGAAACCCATAATTGCTTCGTAAATATACTTAAGGGCTAGTTTAATCCAACGTTCCATCATTCAGACGTCACACAAGAGAATAATTAACTAATTTCACTTGGCGCTATTTGGCGGGCGATTGTTTAACTACACCCATACCTAGTAGCAATTACAACTTGAAACTTCTCACGGCACCTTCTCCCGTTTAATTATTCAATAAAATGGGTAAGTTGGGAACTTTTGATTAAATTAAAAATTCCAGAGTTTTAATCAGAAGTGTGATCACGTGATGGATTATCACAGGAGCCTGCATTCGGAAGGTTAATTAACATTGGGATTTTAGTTTCCATCAGAAAATGTCTGGGAGCGATTGGTAAATTTGGAGTTATTGGCTTTTGGGCTTTTGCTAATTATTGTTATTGACGTATAGTAGTGACATTTGGAATATAATGCATAAAAAATCACCTAGCTGGCTAATACCATAACAAATTCTGAAATAAATTTGACAGGTTAGTAGGCTTCAGCTAGAACAGGGTTTTGTCAAATCGCCAACTCAGTTAGATAGGATCACGGACAGAAAATTCAAGTGGCAAAAAATTAGGCTGAGCACATTCAATTGAAGCAATTGTCAACATAGTTTGGAATCACTTTTCCTAAACTCTAATGAATATTCTGAGGGTTTCAGACTCCCCTGATCTTCAGGTGAAAATTTATGAAAATGTACTCCTAATTCCTGGTTTAAATCATTTCAGGGGAAATATTGAAAGACAAAGAGACACAGATGACCTCTTGACGGCATTTAAGTACAATGTAAGAAACCAACACAAAATTCCTTCCACTTTCCGAAATTCTTTGACAGGCCTTTTCGCATATTTCAGAACTTGTATAAAGTCATCCCCGCATCGACACCGTCGCATATTCTTCTTCTTCTTCAGCATGTTTTGCCGTCTGGCCGGAATATGTAATATGGCGGCGAGGTCCAGAGACTAGCGTTGTTCGAATTTCACGCGCGTTTGTTTGTTACCTCAGCAAGTCCGGTGTAATTAGCAGTCTCTAAAAAGCTGACAACACTTTATAAGATGTCATGCCGGACCGGGTCGGCGTTATCTCCTTCTCTGGACACGTTCTGCGATATTCGAAGACCTTTTTGCGAACGGACTTCTTGTGTCGCTTCTTCTTTACTAATGAGACGAGAAATGAGTAAACGATACATGCGAATATTTACCGGATTTCGCGGTTATTTGCTTCCTTTTTCAGAACTAGCACGGCATGCTTCAAATAACGAAGAGTTACCATCTATAGAGTGTCAATTCATAGCATACTACCATAAACGCTAGCGTTCCTCAAGGAACCAAAAATCTGTTAGGCAAACCAGTGATTTGAAAAATTACGAATTACTAACCAAAACTTAAATCTAAGCCTCTCTATCAAGTTTTGATCAATTATTTCATTTATAAGAGAATGAACATCGAACTGAGTCTATGTCAAAGCTATTTTCCAAACTTTTCTCTACGACTGCTGCTGACATTATCAAACATACTGAGGCATTGAAAAAAGTGCTCTATTTGTCCTCAGCACCGCTTAACATAAAGAGAAGTTGATCGTTGCTGAAACTTCAAAATATGACCTTCGTTCCCGCAAATACCACTTATGTTGTCTGTCGCAGTAGCAGACAAAACGAATTGACTTTATTGTCTTCAATTAACCCAAATCAAGTTCAGAAGAACAGGACAAACATCCAACAAAGGAACTGTTAAAACACCGATTTATTTATATGGTGAGTGATCTTTTAGGTCATATGGTAAGGGTGCGGGTCTGCCAAACTCTAAAAACCTGACAGACAGTCAGACGACAGTGACAACTGTTTGGTTTCAAGCATCGAAGGATAAATGAATGCCTTGGAGTGGGCCAATCCTAGAAGATTTTGCCGGAAGTCCATAAATCTTCTTGCCATCTAGGTGTTCAATTTTTTTGGTAAAGCCTAAAGTGATGCCAATGGCATGTTCTGGTCCGATGAACCTGCTTGCAGTAATCTCTTTCGCAAGGGAGTCAGTAGCTTCATTGCCTTCCAGGCCAGTATGGCCAGAAAGTTAGACCAGAGAGAGTTTGTTAGAATTTTCGCTTGAAATACAGTAGCATAGAGTCTTCCTAGGACCTGCTCTTAATATTTCCTTTTGCCGGAGGATCCAGTTACCTCTACTCGAAAAAAGTACTGTGTAAGGCAGTTTCAATGGATTTGTTTAGGACCTAAACCCTTTGTTTCACTACAAATCTTTCGACAGGTCCACAGGAACAGTCTGGATTTGTGTAAAACTATTTCCTAGTGAGCGTTCCGGGTGTGTTTTTTATCAAGGACTAGTACAGAGAACCAGTTCGTTCGAGTGGGTCTCCAAGAAAAAGTTGTAACAAAACATATTATCCGAATTGGTTTTTTTAAATTGACACACTGTATAACGATTTTCTCAATGAATTCAAAGCTGCAACGAACATTACGAGCTGTAATTTTTGCGTTAGTTCTAGTCGAGTCGTTTCAGCGAACGCCTTCTGTAATATGTTCGATTACAAGTGAAGTATTTAATGCGTTCGTATGTGTTCATCCAGTGGAATTGATAGAATTTTCGAAGGAGGCAAGGGAGCAATACAGGCAGACGGGGGCCGTAACGTGTTGCAATTTCTGCGACCGAAGTTAGACGTGTGGTGCATAGAGATGGCTGAGATGGGATCACGTAATCTATTTGCGGTGGATCGGGTCGTAGGAAAAGTGACGTGAACTGTTTGGGCAATGGCTTCGTGTCGCACCGGCAAAACAGATTAATAATACATGCGATCAACTGAACTCGGAAGATTTTTCCGGTACGAGAACTCTCAAGACAGACATGGAGTACGCCATGTACGCCACTACGAATGCAAACGTCGCTCGCCACGTTTGAAAGTACCATGAAGTACAATCGTCTGTACTAAGGAAAAAAATTACATTTATTCAATGCGTAACTCTTCGATAACCGTTGAGTTTGTTGACTTACTGAAGTATCAACATTCACCGAGGTTACGGCATGTTGAGGTCCGCCATTCTAGGTATCTGCCTAAATTGAATATATGGTAACAGGTCTCAAGAGGAGGGAGTGTACTAAAAGTGTATGTTTTATGTGTTTGTTCAATATGTCAAAAAGCGTTGTTGAAGTGGTAGTGGAAGTTTGGACTTCTCAGGTTGTTACTGTAGTGTTCAGTTGGTAAATGAAGCTGCTGGGATAATTGAATCTATAAAAAAAGTGGATTGGGCACGATGAGGGGATGCCAGAATTGTAATAGAACCAAAATAGACTTCATCCAAAGCTCTTAGATTTCCTTCAAGCACCCAAATTCTAAAAGAAAATATAAGCAACAGATCATTTTGGAGGCATCTTTTCTGAATTAGGAAGAAAAAAATAGCAGCACATTGGTAGCGCAAGCATATTGAATGAAATAAGAGAAAAACTGCATGTGAAGAAGTCTGAACAAACAGTTTTCCCTTAAATATACAAGAAAGATGGATATCCGAAACGCCGCCTACAAAGAATTTGACAAGGTGATAATATCGAAATAATTCAACATGTTATTACTATAATAAATATTCCATTTGAAGAAGCTGAATAAAGTGTTATAAATCTCGTCTAATTTAGATATCAGGGTGATAGTTCAAAGCCTCACGTTGGGCGCCTCAAAATACTATAATCAATTTTTCAGAAAACCGATGGTTACAGAATACAGGGTTTTGTAAAAGGCCCAGATCTAATATTCTGAAGAGTACAATCGATAGTCGATAACATAAAAAAGCCTTGGAATAATTATAAGTACCAAAACGTCAATTTCTTATTAGCGGGGAAGATAAAACAATATGTTATAATCAACGTTGAGAAATACAGTGATAACAATGAGATAAACCTGGAAGAATATTTCACAAACTACACCTAACGATTTGATCTTCACTGACAAAAGTTTGTGAAGATCAAATCGTTAGGTGTAGTTCATGAAATTACTATGGATCTTCATCAACTAACGGCCTATTCAATCAGAAAAAGACTGGAAGAAGATTATACTATGTAAAATCTGTAAATAATAAAACTCATAACTAAAAATCTGACTGATGACGAATTCAATAGGTGTAAAATATTAACGTTAACCAAATATGACTTTTCTGTGAAGATCATACTATATTTTCATTTGAAAAATGGGGACCGCAGTATGTATTCTGCCAATCGGACCTCGCGTTCTACTCGTTCATAGTTAATACATATTCATCTCATTGGAATACCATTTTCATTAAAGAATTACGATATTTTTGCATAGTAGAAGTGCAAAAAATTCAGTAACACGACAAATTTGTACCTGTCCACCAGTATCTGATCAGGTAACCATGACCAGAGGTAGTGAAACTCATAAGGGACCAACCTGCACCAAAGAGAAATAGAAAGAAACACACATTTCAACCTTTACCCTCCACTTGCCATGGACAAGACAAAAGAGGTAAATATATATTGCCGCGAATCTGACGTTCTATGACTTAGAAACGTATCCTGGACTAATGTACTGTGGTTTATTTAACTGGGTTGCGCACGAGATAACCTTCTCACGTTCAATAGAAAGCGATCTCATGCACGATAAATCATAATGAAATGATTTCTAAAACACGAGCCCTTCGTCGAAGTGAGAGATAAAAACCTGCTAGGAGATTGTAAAGATCGATAGTATGGACATTGAAGGAAGTGACTTGCAAATTCGTTCCGACACCTGGACGCTTAGAGAGGCGCCCTCTATTCTAATGGGCGTCCCTATCAGCTGCCAACCATTATATACGATGATTCCGCATTTTGGGTCAGAACGCACGTTGAACATTGTTCCTTTCAATTCACTAATTACTATCGAAACGGTCAGGATTATAATGAAAAGATAAAACCTCATCGTTATTTTTACAGCCACATGCAAAGGTCGCTTGGAATTAATTCATTCATTTTCCTTTGCTTGACATGAATATTCGTATTTGGTGTTTTATCTCATGAAAGATCAGGAAGATTGGTGACAGGATCAAGTCCAACATGGAAAGAACAAGGAAACAGAAATGAATCAGACAAGATGAATTAAAAAAAATATCAAAAAAGAGGAGAAGTTGACTCTAGAAAAAACTATATCGATGAATGTCAATCAATACTAGCACAACAGTTTTGGTTCATTAAAATGCTGTGAACAACACAGCGAAAAGACATAGAATATAATTTTTGAATACACAAATGAATTAACAACAAGTTGTTGCATAAGTAAAATTTTGGTGACATGACATTTGAAATATATTGAAACAAATAGAACAATCCAGAAGGTAACAAATAACAAACATTGTGAAAAGTACATTGAACCATTATAAGTATTCGAAATACCTGGCCGTTATCAATTGTCAAAGGAAAGTTCCCGTTGGGAGAACCTTTATATTGAGGCCCCAGAGTATCAAAGAGACATTTATTTCAATTCGGAATGGAAGATAGATAAAAGAAATTAGAATTGAACAAAGTTTTGTAAATTCAAGCAAACAACAGATACATATCGGTTCTGAATCAGAAAATGAGGAATAAGAGAGGTTATATGAAAATGGATAAAGACCAACTGGTTAAAAGAACCTATTAGGCTAATATTACTAGAGGAAGAAAACCAAAGGTCAAGAAAAAATATATTAGATGCAGAAACGAAAGAACGATGATAACGATGAAGATTCTGACAATTGAAGAAGCCACGTTGAAGGACTAAAGTGAAGGGAAAGTAATGCTCCAACTGTAAATGAACTTTATCAATCACTTGATTCCATGATAGATAAAACAATCGACTCCATCCTTCATTGGAACTGATGTAACCCGCAGATCATTTATGTATCATATAATTTTTATAATATATTCCTCTGTTAATAATCTCGTTAGACTAACATTCACATGTTACGGTCAAGCCAATGTTTATATTGGTGTAGTTCATAAATTATGTATATCAGTACGACACCGCTTAATTGTGATATACGCTGTATAGTCGAACAGTCACGGGCTGATATTAACGTTCATTTACATGTTAATAAATTCTTGTATGCAACCGGAGTTGTCACTGTCCTAATAGAAAAATAGTACCGGTAGATTGGTGATTTCATGGAGGGAGTTATATTTCGATACAAAAATGAAGTTGTGATGGGCATTTTTTAGTTTCAAAAAATCCATCTACCTTAGATCGGGGATTTTAGGAGAACAGGAAACTTGGCTCCAACATTTAATCCTACCAGTTTCTCAAAAGCTTCATTTTACCGGGAAAAAGTATTGTCTGTGTTAATCATATCGAGTTCTTTAGATAGTGTATTCCACGTGTTAGACAAAATACTTGCTCTCCTCAAGAGTGCCAAACACAAAACTACAGTCGTTCAAACTGATATTACAAAATCGGCATATAATCTATGTATATTTTATTTGGTCAGCAAGAAATATAACAAATCACGTAAAGTAAGTAACAAACTAGTTCTACAAACAAAAATAATCTAGCTAATTGATCCTACCTCACCCCTAGGTTAGTAGTGAAACAAAGACATCCTCAATGTGTGACTGGAACTCAACCACTTACCCATGGCGTCTGAAACAAAAGATAAAAAATGTTAATTGAAACAACTCAACGGAATTTACACGAGTACATATTAACAATATGTGTTTGGGAAGAAATGTTTTGGTTTGATACTCCTACATCATTTAACAAAAATGCTGGAAACACGAAAAGGAAGAAAGAAAATGAATAGTTAGTTTGTAAGTTTCGCAAGAAAGAGAATGAACAGTTTTTTTGCCATCAAAAGAAGAAGAAAGCCAAATATATTTTTATCAATAAACTAAATCTTTCCAAAAAATATCCCCTCTTCAATTTCAACAATGTGATGTTCATTGTTTGCTAGTAAGATATAAGCGAGGTGTTCCTCATAGGGTAGTCAGTAAATATTAAAAAAAAAATCCCAAATGGAACTGGAAATGAAAAATTGTGAACAACCAGTGGAGTGGCGAATTCAGCAATCTGTTTGATATGCAGAGGTTCTCCATTAAGAAGTTCCACTGGGGCTCTGTGGAACTCAAGGTTATGTAGAATCAATAAAAATATCACACGATTAATTATATCAAAGACACCGGAGATATGTAGCACAATAATCACATATATTTTGTTACGACCTAACAGTCAACAGTAACAGCAGTCAAGGGTGACAAACTACTGAGACGTAAGTTCCAGGAGTCGTTATTGACTGGCGAAAAGACGTATTAAGGCAATATCGTCCTCATCGGAATTAATCTAGCTAGCGCGACGTAATCAGGGGCTATTATCGCCCCGGTATTTGGTTAAAAAAGCAATAGCCGCCCCACAATTACCTCATAATGGCCCATCTTCGCTTCCTTGATCAACACATAACAATTGCGAACCCTCCTCGCGTTGCATAATTTCAGAAGTGGGATTTTCAGCAGTGGGATTACTTCCTCGACCGACGGGCTGCAGTTTGGTTTAATTAACGTTTGCCACCTACAAGGCGAGGAAACGGTTTTCTCGGACCAGCTGGCTGTTTCTCTGGTAGAGTGCATGTCCAGAACACATAACGTGATGCTATTGCTATCACACCCTGTCCAACCCCTGACTAAGTGCAGGGCCGGACACCGGGGGCACGCAAACGCGAGTTATTTATGTCTTTGGTCGGCTGAGGCGGTATATACCTGCTGAAATGTTTCGTGATCGATCTAGACTGACAAAGTTATCGCCTAGATACAGATCGGAGTATACACAACGTGGAAATGTTGGTTCAGTCGGCGAATATGATGGATTACTTTCTGGGTCCAGAGGGAGTTGTGGTCACACTTTCTTTATCGGTCTGCGAATGAGAATTTATGTGCTAGAACTCGCGTGGGTGTTGAAATGGAATGATGATGAGTTTGTGGGGCAAGTTTAGTCGAATTGTGAATTATCGTTCAGTTTTAATGTCTTCGTGAACGTTTTCAAGAATATCTTATGTATGATTCATTGAGATTGCTGAGCAATTCGAACTATTTCCGCTGGCCTATACTGTGGGTTTCGTGTGGATCAAATCAGGAATATAAAAAAAAATATTCGGTGGGGTTTCTTTGAAGTAGATATTCAAGATAGTATGAGAATTGGTAGGAACAATTTGTTATTATTGATGATGCCTTAAATATAAGATAAGATTTCTATGTCTACAAAAAATTATTTCGATTTCCCTCTTTTTTTTCAATTAGTATAATGTACATATCATTAGAAGACTATTTATACATACACAAGAGAAGGCAACTGAAAAAGAGGAAAAGAAGGTAATTTGCTTGTCAAACAATAACGAAACGCATCTTGAAACCTCTGAATATTAACGTAGCTTCTACTTCTAGCCTGATATCCTTCAATCTGTTTTGAATATCTGTTATGTTGGCACAACTTGTCTTGTAAAATTCTTGAAAAGTAAAAATATCTATTGAATCAATCATTTCACCCTCAGTGAAAAGAGATACCCATGAAAGATAACATAGTAAATCAATCATCTATGAATATCATACTTCGACATCTTTCATATGTCTCACTAATTTTTGGAATAATATGACAGACATTCTTGAAATGTTCTGACCATTCAATGATCATTTTGATGCCATTAACTGGCTAAATGCTGAAAAACGTTTTTAAATTTGGTAAATGGTCGCATAAAGCTTGTGTTTATCGTCTTCAAGTATTGTTAACCATCGACGGTTTATAATACTAGAAAACAACAAATACAGTAGACTATTAGCGTAAAAACCTCACTGAAAACATCTGGCTTTTTAACAAGGACTTGGTATCATTGAATTTTGAAGAAAACTGCAGGAATTCGATTTTTTTGTTAGTTTAATTGAATTTGTGGCACACTGTGTAATTACCACAGTAAGTCACGTTCTGCTATGCACATATAGTTTTTTCATTTGTACGTCATTCCGGCTATTTATAATTTCCACATAACCTTTTTAGTACTGGCAATTCACTTTGAGTTCGGTCTGAAAAAGTAATGACTTCGAGGCAATATTATTTCAAATTCCTCACTTAAATATTTAATTATGGGTCGATAATGCTGGTCTTAAAACGAGTTCAAATAGCTCGCTCGCTGAATAAAAAGCGTTCTCTTCTTGTAATACAAATTCGAACGTTTTACTACCGACACACCCACTTCAGGTAGTACTCATTAATTTTTTGCCTGCTCGATGCTTCGCTCATTGACCGTTCGAATGCATTATTTTGATGACTCCGTCTAAGGGTGACTGTATTTTCCACTTGTACTGTGGATAATTAAAATTGTCTAGCAGGATGAAACAAAATGCTGGTTATTTGAGCTGTGACGACTGTGATGAAAATATATCGGTCAGACTAAGCGAGCCATAACAATTCGTTTTAAAGAACACACATCACATTTTTGGTGACCAAAACAATCTAGTCTCGTTCAACACACCTTCAAAAATGCCATAGAATAAATGAAAACTGTCTAAAATTGTTGAGATCGGCACATGCCACTAGATTTTTGGACAACCCATCCCGAAGACGTCACTTAGATGTTTTATTATCAACATTCTGGTGGATTTACAGTAAGTGTTTGGAGTCGAAAAAAAATATCCCGTCTGTCATCCGCAAGACTTTGGAATCGATATCTCTCGAAGGAAAACATATATCGAATCGGGAATAATATTAACTTGAGATAGTTGAATATCTATCATTGATAGTTCCTTTGACAGCGTCGATTTTGTCTAGTATTTCAGTAGTCAACTTTCAATTCTTCGTCAATAAAAACGTCCTCCCTATCGAAACCTCTCGTCAAAATCAGTTTAACCCATCGTCAAGTGTCCTAGCGTGCCGACAACATCACTCCGGATGAGTTGAAGAGGTCATTCCGGAGCT
Source organism: Leptinotarsa rubiginosa (assembly GCA_015342145.1). NCBI lineage: Eukaryota > Metazoa > Arthropoda > Insecta > Coleoptera > Chrysomelidae > Leptinotarsa > Leptinotarsa rubiginosa. Next base: position 24,341 of record WOGL01000004.1, on the reverse strand, counting down.
ATCTTACGGTTTGGTCCGTAAAAGACAAGATACGGCGTGCAGGATTTGCGGTAAAGGCCCAATAACGAGCGGGATATAAACTTTATAGCACATTGCACATTCGACACCGTTTACCTCAATAAAATAGTCCTGCGCTCGTCCCCCGTTAGGCGGCGCTTCGATCGTCGCCCTCGATTGTGATTTGCTCTTAATCGCATTCAGATTCAATGGGGTGGAAAATTTGATTTCGGTCGGTACGGCAGAGTGCCGACACCAGAATTTGCATAATCGTTCTGCGCTCGACGTCACTTGGACTAATTAAAAATGTATGGCACGCCGCGTTCTTTGTGCGCGGCAGGATCCGATGAGATTTCCTCAGGTCTGCTACTGTCGCCCAGTAGAAATTGGACTTCAGAACCACCATCGATGAAAAGTGACGTGATGCTGTGTGAATGCTTTGCTGGTGTTTTCTTAAAGGAATCATCTTTCTCATCACCACCTTTCTCTCCATTCGAACAGAAAAGTACATCTCTACTCATTTATTCATTCAGAGAGTAATAAAGACCAGCCAATTATTCATTAATTTCGCTTTTCTTCCATTTAAAATACTTTTTTTTATCCTAGAAAATGCAAGAAAAATTACTTTCTCATACATATTCATATTGATTCGGCGAAAGAATCTCATGACAAGATGTTTTTCTGTCTGACGGAAAAATACATACATGAATGAGAAAGCAAGGTTTCGGCTTTTTACTTCCCATCTTTATACAAAAAATGTGGGAATCCTCGAAAGAGAAGAAGGAAGCAATCAATTCCAAAGAATGACATGAGAGATTTTTTTTTCTCTATGAATGAAAGGAACATTGAAAATTATTTTTTTAGAACAAAAATCATAACGCCGTTGCAGTTGGCTCAAGTTCAGCGAACTCTCCAATTAATTAACACCATACAACTGAGCTTATCACCCTCCAACTACAAAACTATGTGCTCAAGAGTCAGATAATATCTACCGTGCACCACATTACCTCAAATTAAAACCATTCGATCAGAAGTCGTATGCAAATAATGTGAAATAGCTTTGTCGGGACCTATACACAGCAAATCTCACGGAAAATTTTATTACCTCTGGAAAGCATTCCGTAAAGGCTCCTGCACATTTAGAATCCATTAGTTACAACCCAGCAGACGGCGTAGGTTTATGAACCATGATGAAATATTGGGAAAAGTCACAAGCTGAGATTCATGATAAAAAAACCCAAGAAAATAATTATAATATTATGTGGTATCCGTTTTACCAGAGAGTATCAAAACATACGTATATAGTGGACTAGATAATTTGCAAGTGCGAAAAATTGGATGTTGATTGTATTGGCATGAATGACGAGAATAATCATAATTAGAAATCCTTACAAACACCTAATTTTAAATGAAGATAATATGGTTGAACGCCTGTTCAAATGCAAGATGTAACATTTATCATTGGTTAACATTATTACAGTTACTCTTCTATTGCCTAGATTCTGAGAAGTGTTCTCATGATGAAAAATTGATTTATTATTTTCTTCGTACCCGATACATTAAGTTGGTTTTCATATGCCTCATTTCCTTGGGAAATCATTTTTCCACCATACAACACGCATTGGACTCTAGCATTGCAAACTGCGACTCATTTTTCCGTGAAACATGATGGAGTCGTTATTAGCCCCAATGGTATTCGTAGGAAGTGCAATAGGCTGATGGAAAGCTATTGGAACTGTCTCATATGACTTCGTTGGAAAAATTATTGTTTTTGAGATAATAACCTGGTTTTCATTTAATTTATTTTCTTGAAAATTTAATTTTTCGCCGAAAGCGCGTTATGACCAACTTCACAATGAAAAGTGACGGGGTCGTTATTAGTCCTAATGGCATTCGTGCGAACTCATCGATGAATACAACAGTAGGAAGTAGCGAGTCAAACGCGGTTAGTGTTGACATTATCGGGCACTAAACAAAAGATCGTAAACGCGGCAACGCGTTCGCAAAGAAAAGCATTCTTAAGAAGCAACCTGAAATAATACAAGCACCCATTCGAATTAAATCATAAAACTTAGATAAATATATATTACGGCGCTTTGATCTCTTTGTGGGCGCGACAATTTTATAGTTCGTAAAAGTTCGCCGGATCTAGGAAAAGACGTGGGGTTGCATTTCTCTCGATTCAATAATCGCGGCTTCGAATCTATCACTTCGCATTAGAGTTACTTACAACTTTTCCCATATTTTAAGCTCCAAAAGCACTCTGATCTAATGCTGCCGCATAATGGTGGAGTCTGCGTGATGAAGGAGATGAATCAATAAATGCATCGGACGACTTCTAGGAGGAGGAACGTCGATTCAATTTGTTGATGGTCAATTTTTTATATAGACACTCCAGTAGTTCCATCTTAAATGATTACGTTAATAATTCTGAGGGAATTTTTGTATGAAATCATTCTTTATATTAGAAGAGAAAACATTCTGCTAATTTTCATAAGGCTGATATGGAAAATATAATGATCGGAGGAACAAGTTATAGTAAATACAATTTTGTGTGAATGCATGGATCGCCAACATCCAAATGACTATTGGACCATACGAATGGAGACGTTTATTATTTATAGAGGATGAAACCAGGTTTTACTATTTGGATGAGTTTGCCTATTTGAATGCAACATTTCAGAGATTGTCAGGATTGATGGATGACGATGAAATGGATATATTAGCTTCATTATAATTTTTTTATCAGTAAAAAAGATTTCGAAGAAATATAAGTGGAAACTATTTTAAATATAAAAAAGGGGACTCACCGAGAAGAGAAGCATTTTGTAAATGTCTAATAATCCAGACGCAAGGAAATACATAGTTTTGTTGAAGTTGTTTGGATGAAAAAATGCGAAACGGGGATGTTGCTTATTCAGCTCATGATACAGGGAATATGAGACGATACGTTTCTTCATCAGTGACAATATCTACATGCATCCAATGACCACCAAAGATCACATGAAAGAAAGAAATAGAGCCGTAGAGAAGTCTTTGACTTCTCCTCAGATACAGACGGAAATTGGCCAATATCTTTTCGAAAGAGCCAGTAAATATTTGCAATAATATTAGGGCATATAGAGGCTGGTTGAGAAACCAATTTTATTTTCACGGTATTTTATGGTGGAATATTGAATTTTGAGTTATTATATTCATTGAAACGATGAAATAAGACGTAGTTTGAGATTCGGGTAAAATTTCACATCAGTATCTCCGAAATTATAGTTAGCCGAAAGGAATGTTGCACTGAGATTCTGTGGCAATTATGATAGCCTTGTAACAATGTGAAAATTCTCAGTATTTTTTATCAACATAACTGAGGTGAAAAAACATAAAAATTTCCTTGAAATTTTTTGAAGAATCATGTCTACTCAATGCCCACATGCCCACTCAATTTATGGCAATTTCCAAAGAGTCATCAAATTTTTCACAGCCTCTGAGAAATCCTAAAAAAATATTCTTTTCTGCCAATTCAAAAACAAACTATCTACATTTGAAGAATAGCACATAATAGAATGGAATATTCCACATGAGAATTGAAATCTGAAATGAATATTTTAACAAGATACATCAACTTCTTCTTGTCCTAAATTTTTAGATTCCAAATCGATTTCCTTTTAGAAATACTCCTAACTATCCGTCGTCAAAAATCACCCTGTGAGAGAATAGTCAATTAACCAATATCACCCTACGTTGGTGAAAACAAAACATATAACCAGATAACCCTATGAAATTCCCATATGTTGCTTCGTACAAATTTTCCGGCTTCGGAATTTTCGACAATCAAACATCGCCAACTTATCACAAAGACAAAAGTTCTTCGGAGATGTTGAGAAGTGATATCGAGGACCGGTTGAATGTGAGCGGGGAGAGACACAAGCGTTCAACCGCGAGCTATTCAACGACGCCTTGAGCCTTTGTTGTTCCCAACTACTTGAAAGTTGTTATCTGCTTCAAGACGTTGAGGTCCACCGACACCTCCTGCTTAATTAAACTGGAACACTAGACGCCCCATTATCAGATGCAAGGAGGAAGATGGTATTCATGATTAGGGAAGAGGAGGAGCACGCGTAAGAATATTATTTTGAAGATTCAGTGTCCACAAATCAACTTATACAGATATTGTCATACATAATGCCTCGACACTTTCCTATCAGCATAAAGGAGCATTTGCAGGTTCCTCTGGTTGTAACTGATAGAGCAATATTCTTGACAGTCGAAAAAAATTCACACCTCATACTAGTTACTGACTAACTTGGTATTTTTACCTCATCAGAGGTAACCATTCGAACTAATACCACAGCAACTTCTCTTTTATATTTCATATCAACTAACTTTTACAGATTATGAAAGATTATAATACACTATAATCAACCAAGAAAGAACTCATCGTTCACATAAGATGGCTGCAAGCAATGAAATTCAAACTCTTCAGTTCCAGTAAAAGCTGATCACGTTTTTTTATATTCAGTGACCAAATATTGAGCCTGAGTCTTCCGATTTATCGCAACGATAACAAGTAGGCCCTGAACGACGTTCTAGTTGTTATGTTGACGACGCCTCGTACTTTGAATTTCAAATTAGAATCGGGGCTGTTTTTTACGGAGCTATTGGAATTACAAAACGGGCGCTACTTCCCCATTGTCGAGTGTCACTTCTGTTGTAATGGAAAATAACGTTGGATCCATCTATTATCACCGAAGGGGCAGAATGATGAGACGGGATGAAGGGGCGGTATTGGGGAGTTGACTTGCTGGAAAGCGTGAGAGGTTTGAGAAAATTTGTTGTTTCCTTATCCAATCAAGGAAAATGAGAATTTATCGAATACAACTGTTATTATTACAATCATCCAAGAGCCTCATTTGTTTAGAGCCCATTAGGAATTAGGCTACCACTCATCATGCATCTCTTCGCGAAATCTTTTCAGTCTTTCTACATAGAGTCCTGTACGAATACAATGAACCATGTATATTTACAGAAAGTCTAATGAGTCCCTCTGTCCATCTGTTTTATTCTTGCCTATATCTCCACTTTATTTGTTCAGGGTTCTTAGATCCTCATTATTTTCTTCTATCTAGCGATATATTCTATACCAGACGTAGAACGAAAAGGCCATTATTGAAAATTATGAATAGGCCTCAGTATAGATCCTTGGGACACTGCTTCCACTAGGCTAGATCTGTTTAAAAAATCTGTTTAAAATCTGTTTTTCCGTTAACAAGCTGTCGACAACCCCTATAAACCCTATAAACCCTATAAACGACAACCCTCAAAAGAAACTTGTGCGAGCTAAGGGTTAACGAGGTCTTACCTTCAAACGTGTGATTCCTAACACGGGTTGGACGATAGCAAGTGAAAATCGATCGTTCAGACTAGGGCTTGAACCACCGACCAACACGGCAGGCAATTCGAGTCAGTGAACGAAGCACCCACGTCGAACCGCCTGGCTACCGATCGATATAATAATTTAAATTGCATAAGTCTGATATTAGGAATGAGAGAGCTACAGCTACCCAATAATCAATACAATTATAATCAATTATAAAGGAGTGAAGGATCGAAAACACAATATGAATAAATTAAGATGAAAATAATAAATTAAAAATATATAAAAAGAAATACTCTCGAGTATCCGGCACGTTTTTGTGTCAGTTACGTTATCGTTAGGGATGACGCTCTGTCAAGTTATCGACGGGGATTTGAGGTGGGTGTCGCATGACCTATCGAAAGACTACACAAGAGTACTCGATTCAAAGTGATCTCGACGCAAGAGCATCTCCAACAAGATTCGATCAAATTATCTCAATTCGAGCACACACGCAATTTAAGGGTAACCAGAAACCTCGTAGCGTTCCCGACGACATAAAAATGGGGAGGGGAATTATAGCGATAATTTATTTGTTCATGTGTTTTTGAATTTGAATAACACAAGTTACTTAAACTTGGAGACATTGATGTCGAGTTGGCCTGTAAAATATCCGAAGCCAAATAAAATAACTTTGATTCACAGGTCAACATTAAAAGTACGTCCCCGGAAGCAGCTGGTACAGGACCAGATCAATACTAGAAAAATATATCGGGAAACATAATCATGAAATGATGTCTGGGTTTGCAGTTGAATTCACTGTTGTACCTAACTGAACTACTGCTGAAGATAGCATCAATCTGAATGAGTAGCAAATGGCAAACTAATTCCATTTTAGTGATTTAGGAGGTCCATGGAAATTCGAACGCTACGGAAAATTTCCTTCATTACAGGTCAGTTTTATTGCATATGAGCTCAGAATGAACTCAGCGATTAAACTAAGGCACATCTTCCTTCGACAACTCTATACAGAGGATCGTGGCACTTCTCATCCAAACTGTCGATAACAATAGATCTCTTACGTCGCTGTAATGGACCTCCCGCAATTTTTTATATTTTGTGGATCATTAATTCGGCTGTGGGCAAGGCAAGTTGTAATACAATTTCTGAAATGGAGGCAATAAATAAATTGCGGCTTTTCCCATTTGAGCGTGATGGACCTGAGGGGACGAGCGAGCTTCTTTTGTCTATCTATATTCGGATCTCGAAGGAGATATACAAACTGTCGGATTTGTGCACTTTTGATTGAGATATATCGGGCTTTCCACTCGGCAGGAGTCCGGAAAAATACGCGTTGTTTTGATTTCGTATCCGGCGGGGGAGAGGCCAGAGTTGGGGCACCTAATCTGGTGGAAGGTATTTGCGAAGGTAGCGTGGTTTATTTTTAGGGTAACTGCATTACTGGAAATGCGACAAAATTCAAATATATATGGAATAGAACTTTCAAGAATTTTTAAAAGATCCCGTATATTTTCATAAGTTATTAACTTATTTATTTAGCACCTTCCAATCCGTATTGGCCTGAGATGAAAACAGAGGTTGAATTGACTCATCCAACGATATTAACAGATTAGAAATTATGATTCCGGGTGAAATTTTTTGCATTTGAAACAAATGATGATTGATAATCTATATGCAACCTGAAAATTTAATTTTTGATGAAATATCCACCTGAATATTATGAACTTAGGTCGATGTCAACGATTTTTTGTCTGATTCTAGAAGCAAAGACACTGCTGACATTTTTTGAAGTTAGAACAATTCCGCAACCGAATTATCTTTTGAAATATTTTTTTTGAGTCGCTAGGTATGAAAAATTGTTAAAATTTGCCGGGTTGACATTTTTTTCATCACTTTCTATCACCCCATATTGTCTTTCTGAATTATTATTACTCTATCTGTAATGCATATATCAAATGCAAATGTAATGTAAAAACGTGATTTAAAATTTGATGGTTATTGAAATTGTCAGAATCTGAGAATGACAACATGGATTCAGAAGCTACTTCACCATTGAGACAGCATCAAGTAATGGGATTCATAATCATGAAAGTGATTATAATAATTTTCAGATATTCTTACTAATCATCACAAAACACTGGTGTGGAAAACTTTATAAAATGGAAATTAGGGAATTATTCGATGAGTGGTTTGAATGCAAATAATTCTGATGGGTTGTTTCTAATCCCTAAAAGATTACGAAATTATATCATAGAGCGAAACTTTGACCTTCTTCATAATATATTTAATTTTTATATAACATAATTTGATGAGTCACATATATACTTTTGAATAAAAAATTATGAATGAAGACTCGAATTTGATCGTCTAAATATACCCTTATTCATTTTTTACAGCTTATCCCCATTGGGAACTATATTCATATGTGGTCCGTACTGCTGTATATATCCAAAACCTAATATATATTCATGAGCAGCCGAAAAAGCACTATAGGTAATGTAAGTTTTCATATTTGATGCAGTTTTCGACGGGGGACTGATTTTGTGAATATCTTTACGATGCACTCTTTTTCACTTAGTTCCATCATGTGAAAACCGCGTACGCGGAGGAAACACATGTGTCGCGGGTTAAAAGTGGCTTAAACCATAAAACAGTGAATCTTTTATTGCCGTTAGTACTACGAAAACCGCAGGGGTAGTTAGAAAACCTCTTGCGGCTTATATAAATCAAACAGTACACGAAATGCACCCGAACTATTAGCTTGTTTGGGTTTTTATGAAATATTCAGAGCGTAGTGCAGTGGAAAGCGTCTTTATCGTTGAAGGCTGCGGTTAAAAATATCAACACGCAAGGTTCCTGACAGCCCTTCCATCAAGGGAGACTGAATTACTAATTTTTCTACAAATGATATCACTCACGTAACACCTTTGTGGTTACACATGCGGAATTGGAATCGGTAATGGAACGGGTGAAGTTTTCAGCAATAAAAACTTGCTATTTCTGGACTGGAGATATCATCTACCTAAAATGGGTTAGCCAGTTCCTACGTTGTTTTGTATTTTTCATTTCACTGTGCTGACTACGTTGAAAATTCATGTTTTGTTTTCATTTGCATAACTTCACAAATGGGAAATGAAAATATTGTAATGGCAAATAGAATTTCTTGGAAAAAATATTGGGGCGATGAACAATAATAGTTGGTTCAAATCAGTTGAAGTATTATCAATTTTTATCAGAATTTAAACTAATGAAAACGGTTGAAAATATTTGAGGACAGTACACCTATGAAATTTAGTAGGGTCGTTTTTAGTACAAAAGGCAATCATGAAAATACCACAATGTGGATTAGCAGAATTGTTTTTTATAAGTGTTAACAGTACACTGGAACCTACAGGGTGGTTTACTTCTCCTGATGAGTGTGCTAAACACGGATCATCATCCCAGAACCAGTTTAGGATATAGAAAATCATTTGGTATGAAACCATATGAAGAAATATATCAATGGGAAATAACACTGTGGAAGTATACTTGGGAATACTCACGACAGCATCTGAGAAAAGAAATGGAGAAATGTCTCATAGCAGGACCGTCTCAGGATAATTACTGGGCTACTCGACAGTATATCCCAGAGATATCTGAACAGAATAGAGCTGATAAATCATGTTCAAAAGAACATGATAGAAGTTCAACAAATAACTTTTTCAAACGATTAAAAGAAATGAGATTGTTATAACGAATATCATGAGAAGATGAAAATAAGAAAGCGGTAAGCTAATGAGGTTTACAGAGATTTGAAGTGGATAGGAGATAAAAAAATCAATATTCGTCGTGATAGATGAAATTGTTTATGTATGTAATAAATATCATCCCTTGATGTAAATATTGAACCAGACCATCTGAAACTCTTTCAAAATGAACCGATAACATCACCGAGAACGATGATAACTGAAAAGAGATGGCAATTTCAAAGTAACAAACCCTTTCGGCATGCTTCTTTTGAATTATGCGAAACAAAGAAGTCTCGTTAAAAGATCCAAAAGTAATTTCCATGTAGCATTACGATTCCACTCGAGCCATGGTCATTTAGCAGTGGAAATTGAGCTCTTTCGATTCCGCGACGCGTTTCGATAAAAGCGTTATCATCACGGAGAGCACAGCAAATTTAAAATGTTCATTAACGATATCGTCGCGAGGGCCATGATGAATGGCCCTCGAGTTCCGCCGAAACAAAAGAATATCTCCTCGCTGCCCAATATCTTAATTAAAGTTACCGATTTATTCCCCCCGAGTCGAGTCGCTTTGTCTGAGGACGAGATGAAATGTAACGTCGGTATCTAGCGAAGAATAAGAAGATCTTGTTCTTTAAATTACACAATTTAAAAGTTCCATTCGTGGAATGAATAAGTAAGTGTGCCGGAACCGAACAGGAGGATGTCGTCGGTGTCATTTGTTTTTATCAGGGGTCCCTCGGGAGGGCGAACAGATGCTAGTGCAACCTTAACTGGAGATGTTTACTTACCTCTGGTCGAAGCGGATCATAAAATAATGACCGCACTTCGGGAAAGTTTCGTTGGGATACACGAGAAACTTCCGGAATGGTCGATGTAACCGAGCGGACACTGCTGGACCGAGGAATAATTTAGTAAACGAGATAGAGACAATAAATATTTAGTTGAAGTGGTCTTTATCAAAGACCGAAGCTGCTAAAACTGCAATTGTTTACGAAAGTCGTTTAAAATAAGATGGTACTCTTTCCTTAACTGTGTTTTTATCAATATTTTTGTGGACATTTTGAGAAGAGCATTATAAAAACGGCTAGTAGCAGAACTCTGAGTCCTACTACTCTTATTCTATAAAGCTTGGTTTAATGGAAGGGGTTTGATTCAAGATTATGAAAAAGTACACTTCATCAACTTATCAATCTAGTTATTACTGTGGAGCTGGATGTTTGCTATTCAACACTTCTGCTCTTTGATGCAGCGAAGTTTTTAGTGATACATTCTTAGTCGTGATTCTCAAACACGTCCCTTTTGTAATGGGCTAATGAAGTGGAATGAAAATATTATTCTTCACGAGTATTTTTCATTACATCGGAGGAAGCTTTTGAAGAAGCCTTGTATCATCTTCAAAATGGTACCATTCGATTTATATCTGAAGAAATT
>WOGL01000004.1:561-13804 GCA_015342145.1 Leptinotarsa rubiginosa | reverse complement strand
TCGTACGCAATTTGTTGAATTGATTAATTTTGAAAATAATTGAATATATAGATACGTAAACTAGTGATTGGAATCTGATATACTGAAAAGTATATTTCGAAAGCTTTCATCAAAATATTCATCTGTAGAAAATTCACAATTGGGATAGTTGGTTATTTACGTTATGATTATTCTGCTGTTACTAGCGATCAATCTCGTTCATTGGGTGATTTTTGTTGAACATTAATATGAAATTTAACGACCAACTTTCGAACGAAATATCTGATGCGTTTTTAGCGCCAACATCAGTTTAAATCACTCAAAATTTAAATAAAGTCGAAGACAATAAATCACGTTTGGTAAATTAAATATATGGGCGTGTATAAAATATAATTTGTAGTTATAAATATAATGTGTAATGGAATATGCTGGTAACTTTTTATTATAATTTATTGATCACTTTCAATTAATATTTATATCCGACACTTGATGATTATCGTCGTGCATAAATAATTCAATTTGAATACATCGAATCCAGTTTTCCGGAATGGCATCAGGCATTGGATGTGAAATTGATTTGTTTTCTCTCGCTGTGAGGCGTTCTAATAAATCATTTTGCTCTTACGTATGTTGAATTTGAATATTTGTCAAGGATCTTGAACGTTTTTGATTTCAGATTTCAGCGCCTACTACAACAAAACGTTAAATTCAATGGTTATATTTTTTTCTGATTCAAACAATATAGAAACATTTTGTACTGCATATCTTTGTATTTATAATGTTACAGGAAGCACTATTTCGAAGGCCATATAAAAATTGATTCGAGGAGAAAAAGTAGCAAGGAAAATGTGAAAATAAAATTGAAAAATATGGGTTTGGGTTTCATTGGCATATTTTCGAAAGAAAGTGGAATTTATGGGTTTTTTAACAGCATGTTATTACCTCTCAAATTATGCAACTTTCCTCTAATTCAACCATCTTCGTATCCCTTATAAGTTTTCTATCTTGGACACCGAGTTGAGTAACATGCGTTTGTGAATACGAATATATTTTCCAAACTGGGGATATAGATCCACGAAATACGGTGGAAAACTAGAATTTAAGAGCTGCCGTTTTTCTTCCTTGCAAATATAACAATTTCTTACGTTATTGTGTGTTTTTTTCCAATGGACGATTATCAGCAAAGACTTAGTTAACAAGTAAACATGTGAATGCTGGTAATATTCATTCTTTCCAGTTTTGTCGTAGTCTTCTTCCTAATAATCTTTCAAAGCGTCGAAATTTTCGACAACAATTAAGAAGAACAAAGCCGATTATAATTAAAGCGATTAAGGGTGTAAAATTAACTTTTTGCGTGGCCGGCCTTTGTTTTCCTCCTCGAGGCTCGTGTTCTTCAAGACTATTCCTCTGTTGCGGTAATTCCTTAACGCCGTAATGGTTGAGACGCGAATCCAGCCCGCCTCACGCTTGGACGAACTTCTCCAAGACTGCTGCTCCGCTTTTCGTTCTTTCCGCCTCGTCAACTCTTGTTCCGATATTTCCGCGAGTTCCGTTTTGAAATAAGCCCTCTGACAATGCAGATCCTATTCGAATTATACAAATGGCATGCCGTGCGAGCACTCGCTATTATTCTACGTTGAGCTTTACAATTTCAAAATTACCTTTTACCACAATGCCGGGTAGTTTTCGTAATTTATATGTCATCGCCGCATCATGTGGAGCAGTTTAAAATTTTGATTGCGACGTTATATCAAGAGGAAATTATTCCGGGAAGCAGTTGTGGATTTTCTAACTAGGAGTAGTTGGAATCAGTTTCATTTTTAATGGAAAACGCAAAAGATGCAATCATCTTTATGTGAAACTTCCAGTTTGGTTGAATAATAATGAAAAGTCCTCTTCGTAGATACATGTTCTTATGAAAAGGCGATGACACCTCTTCTTATGAAGACGCCATCCATGGGATAGACAGAGAACTCAATCATCCAATATCAATGATAAACGAGGCTCCCTAAAGCGGTCAGATTCGAAGCCAAGCTTCTACATCGATCACTGACGAGATTAGTTTATTTTTTTTACTTCAGCTTTCACTGCAAGACAAGTAACCAGAAGTCAAAGGCAACGTAATTATGATTCAACGCCAGAGGGCACTGTTTCATCCCGCCATGGGTTCATCAGTGGAACTAGGCAGGACTCAACTGTTACTAAAAAAAACAAGCATAAGTTAGAGAGGGCGATGATAATTTTTTNAATGAAAAGTCCTCTTCGTAGATACATGTTCTTATGAAAAGGCGATGACACCTCTTCTTACGAAGAAGCTTTCAAAGGAATAGACATTGAACTCAATCCTCCAATATCAATGATGAACGAGGCTCCCTAAGGCGGTCAGTTTCGAAGCCAAGCTTCGAGATCGACCACTGACGAGATTCGTCCTCTATTTTTCACTTCAGCTTTCACTGCAAGGCAACTAACCAGAACTCAAAGACAACGCAATTATGATTCAACGCCAGAGAGCACTGTTTCAACCCGCCATGGATATCATCAGTGGAACTAGGCGGGTCTCAACTGTCTTTGAAAGACGAGCTGAGATGAGACGAGATGAGACGAGAGAAGATGATTATTTTTTCATCTGTAGATAAGAGCACATCCAAGCACATTCAACACCTTCATTGCCAAAGTGATAAAGTTTCTACGATATTCTGTGATTAGTTGTAATAAGATAGTGGAGAAAAAGGACTTTATATAACCTAATTAGATATAAATAAGTCATATTCGTTTCAAAAGACATCTACACCGACACTAATTATTTAGATTGTTGCAGCAACCTGAATAGATATATTCAGATATCTCAACGAGAGTCACATATCTTTATCCTCAATAGTTATTAATCTTGCAAGAAATCAATTAAAACAAAAAATCCCATAAATAAAAAAACTGAATTGTAAAATATCATAATTATCTTATAATAACAGTTAGGAACAACGTCTAGGTGTTAATTGAAATCTTTACCGTTCAATTAATTATCATATAGTATAAATCAAGGATTTGTTTGTTCATAAATCTAACAAGTGATGACTTTATTTGATGGCGTTTGATTAATGTACCGAAAGTACGTAATTCTAAAGAGGTATTTCAGTGATATGTGTGGTCTGAGTGGGAGCAATGAAAGTTTGTCTCTCCAGGTGCACCAACCTTCCCACACTGGGGAAATTAAATCATCTGGAATTGCGCCATTATCTTTAGATTAAGGTTATTACTTTTCTTGATTATTACGACTGAAATGCCACATTCGCCACAACTTCTTAGAAACTTCTGCTTAGGATCAATATGATACCGGGGGAACTAGTTGAATACGGTCGGTAGCCAAGCGGTTCGACGTGGGTGCTTTGTTCACTCACTCGAATTGACTGCCGTGTTGGTCGGTGGTTCAAGCGCTAGTCTGAACGATCGATTTTCACTTGCTATCATCCAACCCGTGTTATAAATCGCACGTTAAAAGGTACGACCTCGGTAATCCTTAGCTGGCATAAGTTTCGACTTTTGAGGGTTGTCGTTCATAGGGGTGCGACAACTGGTTAATGAAAAATCAGATTTTGAACAGTTTTTTTTAACGGATTAGTGAGCTTTGGGATATATAAAAGTAGGTTCATAGCTACAAGGAAATATTTTTTGAAACAACTGTCACAGCCTCTCATGTCCGTATCGATTGAAAATTTCAATATGTTTTTCAAAAGGAATCTAATATACTCCCACAATAGTCTGTCAAATAGTTTTTGAAACAACTTTCTATGTATCTAACATACAACAATCTCTTGATATTTATCCGTGAGATTATGTCACTAACAGTAAAATGTTATAACAACTTCGGTACACAAATTGGAATACACAAAATGTTTCGGAGGATATTTAATTGAGATTACATTTTGAAGTTGCTTGTCCTCTGGAAAATAAAAAAAGTGTTAGTGATCTTGGAGTTGGGAGCACACCACTTCAAAAAATTATTGATTTACCATCGGATCATCTTTCAAATACTCACTATGAAGAAATAAGAAAACCTTCCTGTGAGTAAACTTTCGTGAAGTGAAATATTTTCCGACTATGTAAATTTATTCGGCGGAATTTCGGAGTTATGATATTCACATTCCTGCTTTCCGAAGAGTAATGTTTTTATTTTCGTGTCAGTTACATTACATTGATGGGTAGGGTAAGGGCGAGGTTATCTGAATTCCAGGGGTCGACTCCGCATCTCACTAATGGAAGTTGTTTAAATAGAAGCATCCTTCTCTGTCGTTAATAGCTCACCGAACGAAATGGAAAACAACTTCAGTGGAAACAGCCCTCATTTTCACAATAAAGGAGACGATAACGTTTCGCCACCACCTCAGCAATTTTCTCAGCAATAACGTGAACATTCAAAACGGCAATCTCGCCTCTATTATAGATTTGGATGGAACTGAAATTGTTACTTGGTAATAAAATTAGAATCTAAGCTCTTTCTGAGGATTGACCGTGATATTATTACTAGTGAAATTATAACAATGTAGTTAAATACAATCAAAATGTTTTGTCTTACTGAATTTATCTGATTCGTTGGCCATACAATCAGTTTCCATGCTTTTTTGAAGGACTGGCAGTAATATTACTATTGGTGAACTAATTGCATTGCAAGTTTTCAAACAATGTTTGTGGTAAGTACATTTTTTTGGATTTTGTAAATTTATCTAATCATGAAGGAAATGTACTACACGACTTTTCTCTGTGAAGCATTATTCAAAAAGAGTATATTCTTTGATCTATACGTTTTTACTAGATGATTTAGTGATTGACGTACCCTATGTGTATGAGCGGTTCACTGAAGAAACTTTACGCGGACATGAAGTAGATGTATCGCACAACGTTTAGTATTTTCCAATACAGAATTGAATAAATTAATGATTTGATTCTTCACTACTAAAGAGACATTGTACACCTCCATTCAAGGGTTGAAATATCAAAATTTGATGAAACTTTGAATTCCTTTGAAAGTCCAGACACACAATAACATAAAAAATTCCTCAACAACGATATCATCATATAATGTCACGTTACCTAATCATTTTTCATTCATTTCTCAAAATAAAAGGTGGAAAGGATATGTTTGTGTCGACGTACAAATATATAAAAAATTTAAATATCTCCAAGCAATTATTCTAAGCCTGAGCGACGGTGCATCATACATTCAGATAACCTCTTGGACCTCATTCAACTCAAATCCGGTCTGACTCGATCTCTCGTAACGATGAATTGACAAATATCAAGAAATTTCCGAGAATTTAACTTTTAATCGATGTATACTTTTTTCCATCGGTGTCGATTTCTTTATTTTTCTTCGAGTGGGCCTGAACCTCGCATTCAGATGTTAGATAAGATGGCAGTTACCTGCAGATGTTGATGTCCATGGGAAACAGTTGGGGATATTGTACGATAGGTCGTAGGTTTATGAATATGTTTGATTCTGTGAGGTAAGCTTTAGGTTTATGATTCTGTTCGTAATGTATTTTAGGTGTGATCGTTTTTTTTATATAGTGTGTACTTTCTTCTGGACTTTTTAGAGTTTTGAGAAAATTAAAAATTAATGTAGCAAATGGATGAAGGTCCACAATATGCAATAATGGGAATAATGCGGCTTTTATTAATTTGTATTCCTACAGAGATTGCATTCATATTTTGAATGGCTTCATCTTCAAAACAAATTTCGACTACAAACTCGTGATCGGGGAAAAATACGTAGGTAACAATAAAAAATGTATCTCGATTCCGGATACCAAAGTTTTACCGATTCATCCCATAGTTCAGATTTGGCTGATTATTCGTTGTTACCTCCGCCGGGTAAAAAACGGCCATCAGTTACGATCACACGATGACGCGAGCTAATGCAGCAGTAATAAATTGAGATTTGTGCGTCAGATATATTTGAATATCGGGCCGTACAGATGTGCATTGCCGTGTTGTACACAATTACACATTGTGGTGACATTAGTTTAATTCAGTGCCTGCTAATGAGAGTTTACGAGCAAACCACGTGAACGCCACGCAACGCCGACTTTCTTTTATTTTTCTATTCACTTCAGTTTAACGTTTGCTGTCCGGTTAGTTAGCGAAAAAGTTATGGGTACGCAACATTTGCTTGCAAAGTGCGGTTGGTTATTGCGTTCATTTATAATATTCCCGGGTACTTATTCATAACCTCAATTTTTCATTAGCCGGCTTTTCCGCCGCAATTGTTTAGACAGTTTAATTGAGTGGATACGGGAAATCGTGCCAGGCGCTCGCATCTATGAATAAATGTTGAACATTGCCAAATACTCCTTCATAACTATTCAACTTTTAACTGTGGCATTAACTTTAACGAATTAGGACTTCTACGCATTGAGATTAGACCAGGTTGCTTTATCTGATGGACATTGGATGACAACTTCTTATTTATATAAGTTTTTATAGTCGCTGCTCAAACACAAACGAAATTGGGCGGTCATCTAGAACTGCGTCAATATTTGAAAAAATGCAAGGATACATTGGATCCATATTGAATAATATGAATGTTCCAGTAGATTCTTATAATATTATGTAACCATATTATACTGCAGATTAGTTCATTTGATACGTGACCTTGCAGGTCAGATAGCTCTAGTGAAACTCTACCAAATACAGCCCAGTTCGCGGAGAGGCAAGTACAAAGTATGTACTCTGCAGGTCCATTCATATTCCGAACAGAGACGACATACCAAATCTTCCTACATTCCAAATTTATTCATATGGTTATTCCAGACGACAGTGAACTGTAAGTAGACCTGTTGTCATTCCTGAAAAAATCTAACAAGCTTTTTTATGAATTCCTGATAGACTTTATTAGAAGTTTGAAACTCTTTTTGCAATCTAGATATTCATTTGTTGGTTGGAAAAACGATTAGTGATATCAATGACAGTTTCAAGTCCGATGAAATCACTTGCAGCGTCCTCCCTTGCCTCCAATACCACCTCTGCCAATTTGACCAGGAATGTATAGAATATAGTTATATGGAGTATACCATTAATTATTTTTACACATTCACAGGATTTTTGTTACTCTACGGTTTTTTTGTTAAGATAATGTCTTTTCTGATAAACCCTGTGTATTGTGTATTCTTTTGTGGAATCTGATGTTACCATAAGTGGAAACAAAAGTTTACTTTTGGTCAGTCGATGAAAATAGAATAACACATTTTCGTATGACAAGCTGAAAAGCCTATAAAACAGAGCTTTCAATGCAATCAAAATTATGTTCTTCCTTGACCCATATGAAAAAAAGAAACAAATCCATAAATATCCTTTCCAATTCGATGTTGTTCCCATAAAAATAACGGTGGTAATAAATGCATCGACTTTCATCGAAAAACATTTTCTAGACTATCAATCCCAAAACAATTACGATCCATATCGAGCGCTAAGTAATTTTGGAAAAGTAAACAGGACCATTACGATGCCCATCTGATATCAATTTGGAGTAAGTAATGAAAGCCCCCTTATGTAAAAACTGTTACAATAATTGAAAGCCGACTGGCTAATGAAGAGTTTGCGCTTCTTTGCTCGCATTAGTGACGATAACGGTCCTAATGACTTAATCGATAATTGTTCATTTGCTTCATATAAAATTACAAATGTTAGGTTCGGATGAGGGAACAACGGGCCGTCGTTAAATGGGCATTACGACACCAGCTGATCCTGATGGTTGATAAATTTCCACTCTATCAGGGGAAAATACAAAGAATATATCTGGTTTGATTGGTTTGTAAACGGCTAAAGTTCTATCGGAAAACTGATAACTGATGAGACTCACGTAATGTATAATATATTTGAGAAGATACATCTCTAAGTCGGAAAACTCGGATCAAGCTACGGCACGCTGATCTCCGCCTCCCAATGTTACTATCAAAATCAGAAATGGTCTCATTTCGCCGATGATTTCAAAGTGAACAGGTGTCACTATCAAAAGTATAGATTTTGTAGGTCAAGTCTGAAGGAGGAAAATAACAAGAGCTGTTATACACAAGAAAAAAGAGTTTAAAGAAAGTCCCACCAAGTTTTTTGCATTCCTTCGAAAGGCAGCCTAAAAAAACTCTGGCTGCTGACTGCAGTACTGAAAGTGAAAGATATATATAGTAAGTTGTAGGAGTACAAGGCTTTCAACGAATATACTACAATGACAATTTCACATTGTTTGAATGTTTAGACTACCTTTTGGACTAAAAATCACTCCGTGACCATTCAAAAGTCATTGTTACTCATTTCGCTACACCAAAAGTAATGAATCACTGATTGTTTATTTAATCTTCGAGTGGAAGAAAGATGAATGAGCCCAAAAAGTGTTGAAAAACTCACCAGGATCCGAGGCGTCCAAACTTTGCTGCGATGCGGGTGGTTGAGAGAGAGGTCCAGGCGTTCCGGGCGATCTGACGTCATCGTTCACTGGCCCTCCATATGATAACGACGACGAGGGAGGTCTCTGCAATCAGAAACAATACTTAGGCATAAATGATGATATCTTATCAGTTCGCCTGCGAAGGAGAAATGGTCAAAGAGGAAAGGAAATTTCATCATTTTTGGGGTTAGCTTGAATGATTCGAAAATGGTTTCCTTTGGATGAAGGTGTGATCCGTTTCTAGATTAATATTCCCAATCAGTATTATCGCAGAATTTTGTAAATGTTCACCATTGTCAAAGACATTCAGCTAACATTTTGAAATGGGCCACATTGAAAATAATTTGATCAAACTGTATCTATATAACTGTTTGTGATGATTATCAAAACTAATTAATAGGGATAAAATCATCAACTACTTCATTACTGCTATTCCTCAATGCATGTTTCAGTATGCTATATATATGAAATATTTATTTTACTTCGGACCAAATCATCTGTATTTTCTTTATTCCTTTAATAACATTGTGGTTATAAATTGTTTCTCATAGTAATGCAACATTTGTATATTAGTGATACAAGGAGCAAATTTGAAATCAACTTTAGAGTTTTAGAAGGTTTTCCACAATTTTATTTCGTTTCACTAATCAACTATATCAAGTCCTCAACTCCCAACATATTTTAATCCCTCACTTCCCGTCGAATTCGATAAAAACGCGGTTTTCGAGCATCCAGCAGATACATAATACACAAAGAGAGGGATCACATACCGTCTAGCAGTGGTCCCGGTCCCGGGGGTATGAGACATGACACTTCACTTTGGAGTGACAGAGGCCTATGCAAAAAAATATTGAAACACGACACCTCTGCTCCACGGCTCTGGATTCGGAGAACCCTCTTTATTATAGGAAATATTCATGAAGGAGGGACTGCGCCAACGAAAATAAAAATAATGTCTGGTCTGGTGAGACCAAAAAGTGAAAACGGATGGCTGGGCTGGATAAATGGTCTCGGCGGGAATTTCTGTTTGGGCTCAATATTTTCTATGGTGATCAAATAAGTCCAATAATAATAATAAAAATCGAAATGAAATACAAAAGGTATTATCTACTATTGAGAAACGTTTTCAAATAAATGAAAATAATGTTTCGAATGTGGAATCTCATGACTATGTTGAGGAGATTCATCAGAAATATTGAACACTTCCTCTATGAGAAATCTCACAAACACGAATGTCTTCGAATATGATCCAATGTCCGTCGCGGTATTAGCCAGGGTAGCAGTTTCTCCCCACCAATAACTTGCCAGATCCTACTGTGTATGAACATTGGGAGAGGTAAATTTTCAACGTACGGGAGTAGTATGTTCCCGTATAATATAATCGATCGGAGTAATGAATTGGTTTTTATTTGAATATATAATCCTTACAACTGAAATAATCCGGCAGTTGAAATTGCTGGAAAGAATAAAAACTGTTTGTATTTCCCTCTCGTTGTTGGAAAGACATGATAAATTACACTAATAACAGGCGGTGGGACAACTTCATGGTTCATTAAAATCAGCAGTTGGAATATCAATTAACTCTACCGGTACAGCACCTTGTATATGTTTTATTAAATATAACTAGGTGTGTAAAAAATAATAAAAAACGCGTGAACGAGTTAGGAAAACACACACCCCAGCCAAGTTGAGTGGAACAAAAACTTCCTACTTCCGGTCATCGACATATGTGTTGTATTGGCAAGCAATAAACAATTATCGTATCCTAGCAGAGCACTGAATATTTTGAATAGAGAGATGGTTGAAATAAGAATAATGAAATTTCTAAGTAAACATTAAATTCTGAATGACTCAGTTAGGTTTTTGATTCAAGTACAATGCCGGGGATGCTTTTTTATTGAAAAATCGTTTCACTCATTTGAATTTCAATTAGGTTTTTGTGGTCTATCGGAGGCTTTTCATTGGGTGGATATATCCTATCTGAGTCCTATCTGAGTAACTATTCTCAATTTGCAAGAACTCATCTATATCAGAAATTGGTCATATAAAATATGGGTTTGTTCTTGGACCTGTTTCTGCAAGTTTACTGTTTTCGTAGATGTTCCTACTGTACTGATTCCTTTCTCATGAATATTCCAAAACCAAAATTTTGTCATTTCAAAATGAATGATCAAAAATGTCTTCGATTGATGATGATATCCCTTCTACCGTCACTACTAAATTTCTTGGAATATATCTGGGTGATAGACTATAATAATTGTCAACATCATATTCTGTAGTTGTTGTAATATATGTATTTGACTTTAGGAATAAAACTGCAAATATGTTGCAGAACGTATAATGAAAATTACATTTACCTAATTTCTACTCTGCAAGAACGTGTTGTTCGCAATCCTTGCTGAGTTGGTCCCAGAGTATCCTACAAGGAAATGTTGAAAATGATAACTGTATGCTTAGAAGACAAAAACATAGCTCTTTATGATTTAGTACTAGGATTCACCCGCTGAAAAACAATTTGAAACTATCCTTTCCAATATTTATTTCATAGAAAACCTCAGTATCCCATAATATGAAAAAAAAATAGAATTATCTGTTGGTATGAAAAGTAACTCTGATAATTGATAAGTAACAGTTTCTTATAGAAAAAGCTCTATCACCTCTATTGAAACAAATCCTACTTTTGAACTTATAGAAATATTTGTGAAAGTTTTATTTTTTCTGACAATGAAGTATATTTTGACGTATTGGTTGAACAGCGTTGATTGTTGCTAGTCGGATTGTACGACTACCTTTTGGCCTGAAAATACCCCCATCACTGTGCATCTCACAGTAGGCTTTCAAAATCTACTTGCAGAAAGGAAGTCGGAAGCTACTGAACTAAGAAAAATCCTCACACAATAGTTTTATGTGACTGCGTTACGTAACACGCTACGGCCCATTCGACGAGGTGCGACAAAAGCAAAAAGCGGCATGTATATATGCGACCGAACGATGGAATAATGGGCGTAAAGTAGCGTTTAGGTTTAGTCAATTTGACAACACAATTAGCTCGTAAAAATAATGCGAAATCTGCTACAGAGTCTGTCTAGTGTACAGTTACGGCTATTGTGCGATCGTAACATTTTTATGGTTCTCATGAAGCGCTGCTAAGAATGTGTGTTCGAGTGTATCGTCTGAGGCGCACGTTCCTCAAGAATTGCCACGTTGCCAAATCTGTGCAAGGATTGTACAACTCGGAAGACTCAACTATTGTCTACCAACAAAGTTCAGCACTTCGAAGATATACTTCATTAGTACGAGCACTGACACTACCAACTCCTATAAAAAGTTATTGGGAAATTAATCTTGTGAAAGCATAGCCAAAAACAAAGTTATTTCAATCTGCAATGGATTTCATCAGGGTTATCAAGATGGACCATAACTGCATGCTCAAGACATAGTAATCCTCAAGAAGAATGATCTTGAGTGACCAAATGAGCAAGGTGTTATTCTCAATGTGGACGCCATCTATAGGTTCGACAAAAAAATACAAAATCAGTTAGTTCTTTCAAGGAAGATTTCCGATGTTTATCGACCATCTTTCATCCTCTCATGGGAGCCAAGAAAAAATAATGAGGATTTTGTTATGCAGATATAATTGTATCGACTGTTTATAACGTTTTTTCTGAATCAGTATATGGCTAATTTTTGCTGCTAATTTCTTTCTTTTTTTGGTTCAGATTGAAAATCAGTTTTGCATTCGTCGTAATCCAGAGAGATCTTGATTTTAATGGTTTAGATCCTCTCGTCCTCCATACTAATTGATACGAATGGCTTGCACCAATCCACGAAATTAATACCTAAATAATTCACCTGACGGAATAATTGCAAAAGGCAACAGCGCTTTCTCGGTAATTTTTGTCTTTTTCCTGAATTTCTGCTAAAATAGATGACATCATTTCAACAAAATGAAATGGTGTATATGAATTGTATAAGATTTTTTGTCAAAACTATGAGTAATTTGAAGAGGCATACTTCAGAAAGTATTATGACGTATATGAAACGACGTATATCAACTAAATTGAAGTTTTGAATGAAATGTTAGACGCCTTTTATCAATGCTTATTATCTACGATCTCAAAATCGACGTGACATTATTCGATTTACCAAAAGTTGTTGAAGTGAACATCGCCCTTGTTAGTTTAAAATTTTGGGTATGAATTATCGTTGCGAAAAGCATAAAGCATTTCGCTTACCAAGTTGACATCATCAGGAGATGATGTTAGAGAGATGTTAATTTTGGTGCATGAAAAGTATTTATTGAATTCGTATAACGTCGAATCTTCCCCTTCTACAATCTACTTTATTGAAAGTAAAGTTCCATATTGATAGAAACTCAAAAGTCTGAGTGCTGTAAATACTAATCTGGTGAACGACAACCTCGCGCAAATATGTCAGGCTCGATCAGCACAATCTGGAAGGATCGAATCTGATATCGCTTTAATGAACACTCATAATTACATTGCCACTCCTACACAGCTTCTCGTCTAATAAATATGTTTGCATTCGGCTCCGACACGTAAACAGACCTGTTATTATATCGTCAATTAAAATCGTATTATCTTCGCAGATTCTCCGTCCAGCAAATGGGTCACAACCGAGGACAAAAGTGGATCCGATTGATTGATTCACGTTTGAGGTTCGGTGTTGATTAAATACGATAAGAGTTATACAAACGTATCTTTTGTCAAGTGGTCCTTGGGGCCGACGTATTATTGAATTTTTCCCGATGTTTCGCCAGCATCCCTGAAGATTCTAGTTGAGCGTGCTGGAGAAAACTTAGGAAGATAC
>WOGL01000003.1:0-42197 GCA_015342145.1 Leptinotarsa rubiginosa | reverse complement strand
GACGTAACCAGGTAAAGCTTCTGAAACACAAAATGTAAACTTTATACCTCACTTCTCAATATAATAAATAACTGAATGGTGAATCACACAAAATAAGTCATGACTTATTTCAAATGACTGTCATAAATAAGGGAAGTTCCTGAGAGTTACATATTTGTAAATTGTGTCAACAATATTCATTCTGAATATTTGACATTCTTTGAATATAATTTTGACTATAGGGGTTATCAGATAATCCCGTAACATGCAGTTCATTTCAATATATTTGAGTTACGTAATAAACAGCATTGCCACGAAAGAACTTGTGAAATAATCATTGCATTGCTTATGTGACAGTCATTATTCAACTTTTTATAACGCCTGAAATGCTATATTGATATTCATAGCAACCTCAACATCATGTCGAGATAGCATTCAATATAGCGTTCATGAGTAAGGTAACTGTTGAGGTCGACAAACATTTTCACAAGTTCACTCACAGAGGATGTATTCGTGAATAAAATATTTCATAATATTCCCCGCCGCTCACTGTGAAATAATCACCACAAATCCTTATCAACAGGTTGGAAGTCGTAGCCGTCGGAAAACCAAAACCCCAAGGCAGGTGGCTAAAACATGGTGAAGAAATCATCCCATCCAAAGAATTCATCATCGAAAACTTCGAAGATGGTACCTCGGTACTCACAATAACCGAAGTATACCCAGACGATACCGGAGAAATAGTATACGAGGCCGAAAACCCTTTGGGAGTCGCTGTCACGAGTACAGAACTACTCGTTGAAACAGTTGAAGGTAACGCGATTGTCCCAAAGAATTCAAATGTTGTACTTGAAATAATAAGTTTTTTATTTTCAGCAGGCAGCGTTTTCATCCTGAAGTTCCTATCCTTCATCCACATACAACATTCTCTCGCTTATACACCAATTTTGTTTTTCATATTTTTCGTCTTGTCGAATGAGTTACTAACTTTTTTTCTAATATGTAGGTATCGTTGGAACCAAAGACTACAGGAAACCGGAATGGGTGACGCACATGGAGGAGCTGTCAACAGCACTGAAAGGTAAATCTAAAACTGGATGTGATTTGAAGCATGCTTGTTCGTATGATTTATCAGCTGATAGCTTAGAAACGCTATCTAAAATATCCATCATCTACGGAGGTAAGACAACTGAGGCTGAGTTCCAAGAAGAAGCCTCTGCAACATCCTTCTATCTTCATAATCCTGGGTCGGTCACCGAGAGTATATCGCATACTTCCGTACAGAGCGAACCAATATGTCACTCGCCAAAACCCATAGTAGACTTCGTGAACGCCGCTATGACTGATTACTTGTGTTCTCACAGACACTCCTTCAGCTCGGTGATGGAGCTGTTGGACTCGTCAAAGTTTTCACGTATGGAAGACAATTGTTTCGAAGGGCTAGATGTGACCGAAGATGTGGCCTCAAAAGATCTTGATGTCGCTTGTGAAGTCATCGAAGACGAAGCGTTTGTCACAGAAACTGATCCGTTTTATATTCTATCGCCTATCGAAGAAAAGAGTGAGACCTCCACACGAAGCAGCAGCTTGAAGGGTAGCAACGGATCTGATAAGCGAAAGTATACGCAGGAGGTCTTAAGTAAATACTCCAGTTCCTGCAACGCTCTTCCTTGCGATATCGTTGATACTAAACACCTTCCCGAGAAGTACCAAACGTTCCCCAGAGTTAAAAACGAGAGTGTCTTCGAGGACGACGATATCTACGATAACAGCTTCACGACCAACAACACCCTGTATCCACTAGAGCCAAGGGAACTTGACCCAAGCGCATTCTTTCAACTGCACACAGCCGACAGCCAAGAAGAACTTCAGGAATTCTTATTACTAGAAAGCGAGTGCATGGCAGATAACAACAGAGGTCTTGCTTCTGCGTTCGTCACTTCCACCGACGACTCTTCTCACGTTTTTTCAAGCTCTCCCGAAGGTAAAAACTAACGCCTAATGTGTGTGCTGCATACTAATTTTGTGTGATTTTGCATTTTGTTTAGACCAATAGATCTTCCCACCAGCATGGCCAGGCAATACAAAGTTTTCAGACAGGTAATATTTTTGAATTGTGAAAATCTACATTGAAGGCCAATTTTCTCCATCTTCTTCTGATATTCTACAATAGTTGAAAGCTGAGCGTTAATTATAGAGCTATCCTGAAAATATCAAAATTCACTGACTGTGCGAAATGATTTTCCTCACTTCATTGATATTGAAGCTGAATTATTTTCTTCTGTTGTTATTATTGATAGCTGACAAGTAATTGAAGTTTCATTATATTTGACACCTAGGCTGCCAAACCCACTTTGAACACCAGATAGTCTTCTATTAATGTGATATCCTGGGAAGTTTATCGGAACATTACGTTAGATAAATGTGAGTAGATAACTTGTTCATCTCCCCGCTTCCATATTTTCTCTTTAAAAAAATGATACTGTTTGGTTTCCTCGACATGGGGTATTTAAATAGTTTGTATGATTTAATTCCAACGTGTTAACGTGTTAGTAGTAGTTACGTTCTCAACTCTCTAGTAAAATCGAAGATATCGAGTATACAATCGTCATTCAACCTTGTGATGATTGTAAATAAATCAATTTGCAAAAATGGACCCAAAGAATCAACTACTAAAATCAAAATTCTTCAAGGCGAGATTTAAATGACTAGGTGATGGAGAAAAATGGTCGAAAAATAATATCCGTAAATGGTTTTTCATCATTCTATCAAAAGAAAACTTTTTTTATTGTATTCATCATTATCTTTCCTATAGAAAATCAGATGGTCAAAAAACCAGTCTGAAACAATTTTGCTGATTTATCAGATTTGCTGAATGTCACCCTTGAGTGATTTCCATTGTGATGAACTTGAAGTAGTTGTCAATAATGTTCCCAGTTTGGTTTATGTACCCATAGTGTGATGTTCCAACAATTACCGACTTTCGAGAATGTGTATATAATTCAATTGCATATTATTTGGGCACTGTTGAAAAGTTATAGAAAAGTGATTATTGATCATTTACCGGATGTTCCTAAAACTAGAAGATACACAATAGTTTGTTTCGAATGAACTGCCTCGTTATCTCTCAGTTATGAGAACAATTATCAATGTTTGAAATATTTGTAATTTTATAACTGAATTTTCAGCTGCCGAAAATCCTCCAGCATTTGTTAAAGAAATTACCGATATTCGTACAACCGAAGCTGAAACAATAAAATTCGAATGTCTATTCTCTGGAACCCCCAAACCAGGTAAGAGTTCACTCTCACTTCTTTCCACGAAAATTTACTCTCCGTATGAAAATGTATTTGTTAGAAGAATAAACACACGTTACTCCTTTTTTCCCTATCAGAAAATCAAATATCTAATAAATCAAAATGTATCGTATAACATTCCATATTGATTCACATTTCAAACACTTTCTTTTAGATATCATTTGGTACCACAACGATAAGATAATCCGCAATACCAAACGCGTCAAAGTCCGCATCGAAGAAAATAAAACCAGTATCACAATCAATGAAGTTTCAGACGAAGATGTTGGCACATACGTGTGTAAAGCAGTGAGTAAAATAGGAGAGGCAGTTACCAAAGCCAAGCTGTACGTACAAGAAATACCTGAATACAAGAAACAGGCAATCATCCTTAAAAAGGCGAAAGAGGAGGAAGAGCGCATTAAGAAAGAGCGCGTCAAGATTGAAAAGAAAAGAATAGAAAAGAAGCAACGCCTGTCCATGACGACTGAGGAAGAAATAAAGCCCTTGGACGTCACTGAAATCCAGGCCATCGAAACCACAGAGGAGATAACGGAAACTAGAAAAGAAAAGAGGGCCAAACCTACGCTGGATATTCAGGAGCCTCTCAAAACAGAAGCCACTGCAACTGCTAAAAAAATCGACGAATTCCCAGAAGAGAAACCTATAGAAAAAGCAAAGGAGCTCTTGTCTCCCGCTGAGGCTACTTATTCCGAGCAAATTCTAACCGAAGAAATAATCAAGGATATTGAGAAAATCCTACCTAAAGGTGACAAAGCTATACCTTCGGTACAAACCGGAGTGTCAGAATTAGTAGATATCACCGAGGTCAATCTGGAACAAATCATCGAACGATGCGAGAAGGTCATCCGGCACAGCGAGCTCAAAATGGCAAAGGAAGTTTCGGAGATGCTGAGGTTCGTTAGAGCCAAAGACTTCGGTCCAGGAGAAAGCCCTCTTAGAGAAATTGCCGAAATCGGGTACCTCATGAACAACGGTATCACCGTGAAAGAGGTCACTGTCCTCTACGACGAAGACAAGTTTCCTTCACTCAAATCTCCGCAGGCGCAGAATGCTCTGGTGAACGTCGTGGAAAGAAAGGGACATGGTGCCCTCATTTCCGAAGTCCTTACAGAAGAGACAACCATAGATGAGAGCAAACTCGCCGCTACTGTCGGATTCAGAGCGTTCATGAAGATGGTGGAGGTCAACTACGTTACCATCGAGGAAGTCATCACAGAATTCACTCCAGAGGACTTTATTCAGCGAGCATGGGAGTCGTCAGAAGTAACAGAGGTGAGTTTTTCCCCTATAGGATGGAATAATAAATGACAGTTTCATTTTTCAGCTATGTTTGGTGTTTTCTAAGTCTTATGTATCAGATGTACTCATTCTCAAATAAAATAAATTTTGTAAAAGAATTCACAATGAATAATAAGGGAGGTAACAGTTGTCTCTTCATTCATAGTCCTTACGCCGCGTTTTGCTACTTCCAGACTTTGGAAAGTATCCAGAATTCTAGTGTCATAAACCGGTCTTCTAGTCATGTTGAGCGACACTAAACTTGTATGTTCTACAAAACTGGATAAAAAAGATATTTTTCAGGGTATCAAAGGCATGGATAAAATAATTGAATATTCTTTCTGTTCAATAAGTGTTTGACAACACGAGAGTCGAGAAACTGACAATTCTAAGATTTTTGAAACTGTGTTGAAAACTACGTTGGTCAGACTAAGCAAGATATCAGAAATCTTTCCGAAGAGAATACAACGCATAGACCAGAAAAATTGAGACTGTTGAGACCGGTATACGATACTAGATAATACTTTCAGAAAAAAATGCAAAATGTGACAGAATTGTAAAAAGCCCATTATTCACTCTTATATAAGCCACGGTTTTCAAATTGAGAAGTCACTCATATATGGATCTATCAGATTTGGGTAGGCCAAGGTTCTGATCACTTTCTGTATTCGCTGCATTCGTTGTTTTTTGATTCCTAAATAGCTTAGATATATTTTCACTACAATGTCTCACATATGGTTGTGTTTCTTCTAGATAACCTCTTATTCTTGGGCATTTAATTTCACAATTTCAACACAATATGTTCTGCTCTCTGTCCATCACAACTTCCAAGTTCTCCAATCAATTTATCAATACAAATGTTCAAGTTATTCTAATTATATCATAATATATGAGTTCAACATAGTACATTGTATAATTTTTTATTCTTGCAAATGAGTTTTTGTGCACTTTCTAACCAACTCATCTCTCTTCCAGACTATAAAAGTTTTCTTCAATACACAATCAACTTTTAGTTCCTATTATAAAAGTGGCTAGTGGCTAGTAGTAAGCATTCGCAATAGAAAAAATTGTTATACCAAAAAACACCTGTTTCTGACACAACTTTTTCTGGAACGTAGAAAATTCAAACATATTTTGCTGAGCAGTATTGTCTATGTAACGAAATTTGCTCAATCAAATCGTAGATTATAATTTTTCGATTTCAACTTCAGAATAATGAATAATAAAATTTTGAGTTGTTTTTAAAGGTATAATTTAAAATTTTGGTACTCAGATATTTTACAATGGAGTGAATATCGAATTTCAAATTCAAATTAGATTTCTTTCAATTCATTTTCATTCTCTTGATTTCAGGAAACAATTAAGTCGGTTTCGGAGATGGTAACGATTACCGAAGAAGTTGAAGTTATGGAGGGTGAGTGTTGGAAGGCATGTCGTGTGATAAGTTTTAAATGTTCAATGTATATATTGCTGGTCAATGTTGAGTTTATTAATTACCAATTTGGTGCAAAAGCGTTATGTGATATTCTAAGTGTAAGAAAATTAAAGTATATTATTGAAATTTTTTGTTTCTTTCATCACACAGATACCAGCAAAGTACTAAAGAAAAGAATCAAAAAGAAGGGCGATCTAGAGGGTAAGCAACACATTTGTGTTATCATGTATTGTCAAATCACACGAAGCTTATAGATAAACAAATTTAACGAATCACAGCCGGTACTTGATGGCAGTAAGTCCATCTAGTAGTACCAGACATGCGCTCATGAAGAGAAATGCCTGATATGTTCAAAGTGCACCTTATTTATCAGTACAAAAGTGTTGTGCCCAGCTTCCTAATCGCTTAATATTTACTGCCACTACGCGTAGAAGCAGTGTTCCTTCGAATCGAAGAGCATGGCTTTTTAGTGTTAATTGCTCCGCTTAAGGTGAGTTTACATTTTCAATACTCTACCACTACCAATCACTGATACAAACCTATCTACTCTAGAACAGTCTTAACGCTTCTATACCTATTTATTGACACCCATGTCTGGGCTTGAGCTCTGCTTAGCCTTCTAGGCATGATCCTAATCAACAAAGTAATCAACATGTAAAACAATGTCCACCAACCAAACTATCATACATACACTTTCACAGAAACCATTGAAGTAGAAGAAGAAGTAGAACGCTCTCTCGGAAGAAAAGCTCCTGGTCCTGAGAAAAAACATTCGGTCGAAATAATAGATATCACAGATTTGTCTACTGAGGTCACGGATCAAAAAACTAAACGCGATGTCGAAGAGAAACGTGATTCAGAGTTGGAAATAGAAGAATTCGAGAAAACTCGCACTGTCAAAAAGAAAGTGAAAACTTCCAAGCCTAAAACCACCACATACGAAATTGATGAGACAGAAGTAGAACTAATTGAGCCTTTCGAAGCTACAGCTCAGAAGGAAATTCCTTTGAGCTCATCAACTATTGTTTCAGAGGTTGTCAATTCTGGAGAGGTAGCCCACCTGAGTGAAGATGCTCGTATGTCAAAAGCAATTGTTGATGTTCTCACACACAGAGCTGTGATAGAAGAACAAGTTGAACCTCACGAGAGTGAGAAAATTTGTGAAGATCGTCCATCGATCGCTGCAAAAGCTAACCAAATTGTGGATAAAAAGCAGGCGCTCGAAATATCTGAACAAAATATTCACAGTGTGACGGGACGATTCGACAAGAAATTCACCCCAGTCACTTCGAATGCTGAGAAAATGATAGAATCCACCGAAGGATTGATAATAAACGAAGTCACGCTGGGTGACACGTCTACGACTCTTGACGAGAAACTTCTTCCTGAAGGCATTGCGACGATCTCAATACTGTCCCATGAAGCTAAAAACATTTCAGAAGTAGAAATATCCCTGAAAGAAAGTGATTTGGAAATTTCGCGAGTGGAGAATGTGAAGCCTATGTCTATCCACAAGTCTGGGGTAGTTTCAGAAGCTACGGCTTTGATTGAAGTAGCACACATGGATGAAATCATTCAAAAATCCAAGGCGGAGGTCGAAGTTTTTCCTCATACAGCAGTGACGAAAGAACAAGTGCAGACTCACGACACGGAGAAAACACGTGAAGATCAACCAATAAATGCCATGAAAGCTGAACAAACTGTGGATAAAATGAAGGCCTTAGAAGTATCTGAACAGACTGTTCACAGTACAACGGGCCATTTTGATAGGAAATTCACCCCACTCACTTCTAATGCTGAGCAAATGATTGAATCCAGTGAAGGTTTGATAATAAAGGAAGTCACTTTGGGAGACTCGTCTACAACTTTCGATGAGAAAGTTCTACCTGAAAGTAATGCAACTGTTTCAGTAATGCCCCAAGAAGCTAAAAACATTTCGGAGGTGAAAACATTTTTGAAAGAAAGTGACTTGGAAATTACGAGGATCGAGAAAGTGAAATCTCTCTCTATCCATAACACCGGTGTAGTTTCAGAAGCTACATCATCGATTGAAGTAGCACACAAAGATGAAACCATTCCGGAGTCTAAAGCAGAAATTCAAGTGTTTCCTCATACAGCAGTGACGAAAGAACAAGTAGATGCTCATGAGATGGAAAAACCTCGTGAGGAGCAATCAATAAATGCCACGAAAGCTGAGCAAACTGTGGATAAAGTGGAAGCCCTGGAAGTAACTGAACAGACTACTCATAGTACGACGGGCCATTTTGATGAGGAATTCACCCCAATCACATCCAATGCCAAGCAAATTATGGATTCCAGTGAAGGGTTGATTATAAAGGAAGTCACTTTGGGAGACTCATCTACAACTTTTGATGAGAAAGTTCTTCCTAAAGGTAGTGCAACTGTTTCATTGATGCCCCAAGAAGCTAAAAATATTTCGGAAGTGGAAATATCCTTGAAAGAAGGTGACTTGGAAATTCCAAATGTGGAGAATGTCAAACCTTTCTTAATCCATAACACTGGTGTGGTTTCAGAAGCTTCATCCTCGACTGAAGTAGCGCACATAGATGAAACCATTTCGAAATCTAAAGCAGAGATCAAAGTTATTCCTCACAGAGCAGTGACGGAAGAACAAGTACAAGTTGATGAGACAGAAAAAACTCGTGAAGAACAATCAACAAATACTATAAAAGCTGATCAAACTATAGATGAAGTGGAAGCCTTAGAAATATCCGAACAGACTGTCCACAGTACAACGCGTCATTTTGATGAGAAATTCACCCCAACCACTTCTAAAGCCAAACAAATAATGGAATCTAGTGAAGGGTTGATAATAAAGGAAGTCACTTCAGGAGACTCATCTACAACTTTTGATGAAGAAGTCCAGCCTGAAATCAAAGCGATGGTCTCACTTGTGCCCCAAGAAGCTAAAAACGTTTCTGAAGTAGAGGTGTCCTTGAAAGAAAGTGATTTGAAAATTCTACATGTAGATGAGGTGAAACCTCTGACTGTACATAACACCGGAGTATTCTCAGAAGCTATATCTTCTAGTGAAGTAGCACACATTGATGAAACCATGCCTCGTTTGAAAGCAGAGGTTGATTTGATTCCGCACTCAGCCATTTCAGAAGAAACCACCCACGCCGAAGAAAGGGAAGAGAAACATGAAATAACTGAAACTAGATCGGTGTCTGCAACTAAAACTATCGACACTGTCGAAGCTGTCCAGACTTCACAAACAACAGTTCAAAGCTCAACACGGGAGTTCATAGATCAAACGTCATTTCCTTTGTCAAAAGCTTCTCCACAAGTAACCTCCAATGAAGGAATCCAAATACAAGAATACAACCTCGGAGATGTTCTTTCCGAAATGTTAGAAGAGCGCAAACTTGAAGACTCAGCACTTGTTTCGTTAATACCACAGGAAGCGAAATTAATTTCAGAAATAGAGATATCAGACAGAGAAACGGATCTGGACGCATTTACGAAACCAAGAGAGGTTCACGCTCAAGGATCAGTGTCTACGAAAGAAAGCATTAATGTGGAAGAAATCAATCAGGCTTTATTCGAAGGAGAATTTGAAGTTAGCAAAACGGCAACAGTGCAACCGAGATATAAAATCGACTCGAAAGAACCAATTATAGTGGAAGAAATATTAGCTGAAGTCAAACCTGGCAAGCACTTGCCAGAGGCGTTCGTGCCAACAGAAGTTGCCACAACGAACATCGTTCCGCAAAGATCACTCTTTCAATCCGAAATGAACGCTCCAGAATTAGAGGGTGAATACACAGCTGGAAAATTGCCGCCAATGCAGGCAGCTAACTTCGACATCACCACGGGAGAAGGTTTGATTGTATCTCAAACAAACTCATCAGAGAAAGAAACAGTACTGGAAAAAACTAAACTGGGAGAAACGGTGAAGGCTATGCCGAGTTTTATGTTATCAGAAGCAGTAACAGTGTTAGTGACGGATACCCAACAATCACAAACTGAAGTTTCCTCAGAAGAGGTTGAACACCATACAGTCAACGTACAAGTGTCTTCATTAGAACCAGTCGTTGCTCAAACTATATTAACAAGTGAATCGGAAGTCCATTATGAAGAGAAAAAACCTTCCAGTAAAACCGCAGATTTTACACTGGCTTGCCTGCAAACGAGCAGTAAATCAGTAACGTTTGTGCAGGAATCCGAAGACACACTCTCGCCACAAAGCCAACCCAGTAGATCCATAGCAAAGCAAACGGTTTCGCCCAATGAATCTATTACAATTGAGGAAATTGCAACAAATGATTCACCGGAAGCTTTTAAAGATTATCCGAAGATACAAACCGACCGCGCTTCAGAAAACATAGAAACTCAGCATGCTACTGACATTACAGAAACAAATGTAGGAGAATCAGAAACATTCTATGACCAAGAACTTCGGAAATACGTGACATTAGAGAGTTCATTCACGAGACCACAAGAACAAGTCGAGGTTAGTGAATCTCAAATTTTTGAAATGGAAAAGGATCTCAAATTTTTCGAGTTACCCGAGTCACACAAAGGTAAACAAGTTAGATCAACTTTACTTCCGACAAGTATAACTGAAGAAACCACGGTTGAACAGAGTGTCGAAAAACTTCAAGCCATGCGTACTGAAAAAGGGAAAGCAAGTCTGAATCAGCCTTTCAGTGAAGAGATTACAATATCTGAAATAATAACATCTGAAGACACTGATCAGATTAAAACAGAACAAATGGAAGGAAAACAAGCCCTGCCAGTAATCTTACCACGAGAGGCTGTAAAAGTAGATGAGGTACTGGTAATAGATAAGGAAAATGAGTATATTCCAGACGATAGAATCTTCGAGGTTCAAGCAAAGCTAGATATTGATACTCAACAAGTAGCCAGTAAGTCTGTCACTCAAATTAGCGACGCAGCAGAGACTTTAGATATAACTTATCCGTTAGAGGCTGTAGCAGCCCCGGAGCAGCAGGTATTCGAAACTGTGGAAGTTCTCGAACATGAAACAGGAGAAAGAGAAACAGAGCACACAGAGATCAGACCAGATACCAAGATAGCTGCCGTTGATTTATCAGAATCACTTCATGGAGCCAAAACCACACAAATTCTACCAAATGAAAGAGAGGATGTTTACCACTCACAGCCAAAAGCATTGCAAGCGTTGGCCTCTATGGCTGTAACAACGCAAGAAGTATTCATAACATCTGAAGTTGAGAGTGTTATCCACGCAGATTTACTAGAAGAAGAACAACCACTAACAGGAAGAGCGAAAAAATATGCTAAACCATACACCGAACTCATAGTGACGGAAACGAATGTAACAGATATCGAGAAGAATCTTCCCGCTGACCTTCTGCCCTATAGTAAAACAGCAAACCTGGAAATATTACCAGGCCAGGCACTAACTATCACAGAAACCGTGTCAGATGACAAAGAGTCAGAGCTAAATGTTCCGGAAGTTGAAACAAACCTAGCAAGCGTTCAAGTGGGTGAACAGCAAGTTGCTGTTTCAGAGCAAACTTTGATTAATTTTTCGCCAACTGAGCTGAAAGAAGAACGACCTGAAAGTCAAAACGCTTTTGCTACGCAAGATATTTCTGTTTCCGTTACCCAGTTACAAATAACCCTTGGAGAAAAAGAAGCCGAACAGCTAACTCATATAACTCCCAATAAGAAGCAAATCGAAATAAAGTTCAACGAAGTGGAAGGCCTGAAAGTCACAGAAGTTACGGCAGATGATCAAGAGAATGTATTGCCTCAAGAACAATCAATAGCAGTAGAAGGAACAACTTCCTTAAATGAGTTCCATTTGTCGGCGTTATCTGAAGAAGTGATGCTTGGAGATTCCGTGAATAAAGTCGATAAAATCGATTATATTTCTGAAAAAGCTAAGTCAAACTGCATTACAGTGGAAAGCATTACAATGACAGAATCGACAACATTAGAAAATGAAGGCAAATTTTCCGAATTGAAGCCTTCAAAAAAACAAGCTCTACCTGAATATCAATATGCAGAAGGCTTGTTCGTTACATCAGTCACCTCAGCCACAAAAGAAGGAACTTTGGAAAAGAAAAATCCTGAGTTGAAAACAGCGGATTCTTCATTACTTCCACAAGATGTAGTGGAAGTTAGAGAAACCGTAGCTAGCGATACCATTAAAGAACTAGAAATTGAACATCCTACTAAGGTAGCCGCTACAGCAAGTCAATCCGAATTTCAGAGCTTGATCAATATCGAAGCGGTTTCAGGTGAAACTGAGATATTTTTAAAGCCCAGTGACGAACCACTTGAGCAAATCGCCGCTATAGAGTTCGATAATTTAGTTATTCCACAAATTTCACATACTATTCCTTCAGAAAAAGAAAATATTTATAAAGTTCCTGAACAGGCAAGTGGAAAAATTGCTACTTCATCTATTTCTGTTCAGCCAGTTGCTGAAAAAGGTATAACCATTTGCCAAGATTCCATTTCCGACATTATTCCAACAGACTTTCCTACCATCGCGGCTCATCTGAAGCAATCACCACAGGAAGGTATTATATCAACAAAACCTTTGGTACAAGAGAGTGAAACCTATTTCGAAAAAGTTGATGTTTCAACAGAAAAAGCTATACTGGAAATTAGGGAAGATCAAAGCTTGAACGTCACTGAAGTTATGAGCAATGAAACCGAAACTTTGCTACCGATTCTTGTGAAACCAGCAAAAACCCAAGCTTCTGTCAGTATGGAAACACATCAAGTTTCCTCCAAAACCGAAATTGGAAGTAATGATACCACAGAAGATATAGTATTGAGTGAACCTGTCAAAGCTTCTGCTCAACCTGAACTATCAAGTCTACCAACCGCTTTGAAACATCAAACAATACCTTCAGAACTGGAAGATGTGATCCGGAAAGAACAGATGCCAAATGCACAAAAAGTGTCGCCAATATTAGATGAGATCAAAGGCATTGAAGTTGAATCTGTTTTGGTACACGATACCGAGGTAGACTTCACGGAGAAGCCATCAGAGGAAAAACTTGCACAAGCTACCTTTAGTGATGCAGGAAAAGTGATAACGCAGTTTGAATCAAAGGTTGAGTACGATTTGGGGTGCATCGAAGATGTCGTTCCAGAAGAAAGCAGAGCTACGAAAACCTCGATACCATTTGATTTTGCTGTTACCTCAGAACAAATAACATTCGACACAGAAACAGAGTTGCCTGCATTAGGTAAAGGTCCTGAAATTATAGCTTCGATAGATATACAACCATCAGAAGCATTTTCAGTAACC
This sequence comes from Leptinotarsa rubiginosa, assembly GCA_015342145.1. NCBI lineage: Eukaryota > Metazoa > Arthropoda > Insecta > Coleoptera > Chrysomelidae > Leptinotarsa > Leptinotarsa rubiginosa. Next base: position 28,906 of record WOGL01000003.1, on the reverse strand, counting down.
GAAGCAGTTTTAGGTCAGAGAGAAAGTGGGATTAGCGAATTCAAATTACCAGATTTGAAAACGGCGCTTAAGTCAATAGACGTAACACAAAAAGTTGCAGAAATGAACATTCCAGACGTGCCCGATAATTTAACGCTTCATCAATATTCTGTTCCGGAAAGCGCTGTGGCTACTCAAGAAGAAGAATCATTGAACAGTTTAATAATTTGCGAAAACATCCCGGAAGAGAAAGAACTCAATTTCACGGGTAAATTTCAACCCATTACCAGTCAAGTCAATATAACTTTGGAACAGAAAATACAGAGTTTGAACGTTTCGGAAATATTAATACAAGAAAAAGAAGGAGGTTTAGGTGAGCTAGAAATTCCAATAAAACAGACTGCTACTGTTGAATTGGATTCAATCACTATCCCACAAAAAACAATCACTCACGTGGAAGATGTCGTGAAAAATTTAGATTCATCTGAAACTATAACTTCAGTAGCAAGCGTGAAACAAATACCACATCAAGAACTAGTAGAAACTCAACATCAGATAGTAGAAAAAGAAGGAATTTACAACAAAAGTTTTAAGTACAGTACCAAAAATGCCGATCTCATGACAGAAGACAGTATGGCATTATCGGCGACTGAAGTTGTACCTAACGAGAAAGAGATTATTTTTGGAGAACAGGTCATACCTGAAAGTGTAACGGCTCAACCCTCGTTTATTTCGAATACAAGTTCTCAAATAACTGAAATCTTAACCAATCTTAGCTTGGATGAACTGGAAGGCGACAAAGCTGCGTCTGTTACAGCCGTACCTATTTCTGATACATCGGAGAGCTTACTTCAAAGCATGCCATTAGTTATTGAAAACGCCGAATCATTCGAAGGACAGTTCAAAACAAAAAGTATCAGAGCCCAAGAAAAACAAGACGTTCTCTCAGAGCTTACGATAAGTGAAACGTACTCAGAATCCGTGGCAGAAAATTTGAGCGAATTTGCGGACAAGAGCGACTCGGCCAAACCAAACGTAGATAGTACCAAAGCCATAGAGGCTTCTATAGTTATAATATCTGAAAATGTATCCGATTTGACAGTGGCTTCTGAGGTGGCATCAAAGATATCAGTGCAGAGAGATACATTCGATGGTATTATATTCACGGAGAACTTGGTACATGAATCTGAAAAAGATCTGAAGTTACTACCTACGGAAGAAAAGAAACACGCAGAAAAAATTATAACAGAAGTGTCGTCTTTGAATGTATCTCAAGTATTTAGTGAGGAGAGTGAATATCCGCTTGTAAGTGAACAAATTGAAAACAAAAAACCTTCAACTGGTATCCTGACTAATAAGTCATTAGATCAATCATTTGTTATTTCTCAAGATTTGCTGGAGGAATTCGAGGTACCCACACATCAAGAAGAAAGAGCTCAAAAAACCCAAATTGAAGTTGAAAGTGTGATTGTTTCGACGAAATATTCTCAAGATAAAGAATCGCCACTTATAGACAAACCTCCTGAAACTAAAGTTGTCAACGTTGGGTTCTCGCCCGATGAAAGTATATCGATAACTGAAACAATTGCAAGTGAACAAGAGACATTATTTTCAGCGAAAGACATGGATACTTTCTCTGCTACTCGAGTTATCGCCTCGCAAGAAGCTACACAAGTGTCAGAAACTAGAACAGAACAAGATTTAGGAGAACTGGTCGTTGAATTGCCGGAAGGTAATCGTGCACACCAAGATCAGGATTCAATTGCGCCTCTCGATGTAACTGAGATTATCGCCACTGAAAGCGAATCCACATTCAAACAGAAACCCAGGCCAGAAACATCTGCAGATGTAACACTACAGCAACCTGGAAAAGCAGCATCTACGACCGAAACCATTACAAGTCAAAATGAGTTGCCCCTCAATCTCAAAAAGCCCGATGAGGAAATTGCAACGAGAGTTCTAATAGAACATCAAGTTATAGAAGAGGAAGGTATCAACGTTATGGACAGCTTGGGAAAGTTGATACTGGACAAACAAAATTCTCGACGGGCTACCTCTCAAACTGATGTGTTTCACAGTATAACTGAATCAGACGTTACTGTGCACGGAAATGTAAAGCTCGTTGATATCGGAATTCCATCGTCCAAAACAGCTGAAGTGAACATAAATATTCAAGAAGGCTTGATAATAACTGATACGGTGGTACAAGGACAAACAGGCGACGAAATCAAACAGGTAGCAGCTAGCGGAACAACGGCTCACAAAGAAATAGAAAATAAACTGGTGGTGGTGATGGAAGAAAATGTATCTTTACAAAGTCACGACGTTTTCCAGCCAGATGAAACTAAAATTAGCAAAGCACAGCTTGAGTATGCGGGTGCTCCCCAGCAAGGACTTATTATAACTGAACAAATACCTACAGGAACAGTGCAACAGATAGAATATGATGGGCCAATTTCCAGAAAAGTAAACATTGTGTTGGATGAAATATCGACAAGCCTGCAAGTATGTGAAGCGATTCTCCACGATCAAGAAGGTAAGTCGAAGCACGAATTTATGGTAGTATTCTGAGTAGGTGAAGCGTAGATCATCCCACAATTCACGAACACACACACACACATATACACACATACAAATGATATTTATTTTTACAATTGAAATATTCACACAGTGAAATTACAGGACAACTGGATGAAACAGCAACACATAAAACACAAGCAAGTATCACACGCACAAGCACCAAGCTGAACATGGCAGAACACGACAAAACAGATATTCGACAAGATACAGACACAGAAGAAATTCAAGAAATAGTGACTAATTTTAGGTCAGCGCCAGACGGTGCAGAGAGTATAGCGATAACGAAGAAAAGAACCATCATTAGAAATAAAGTGAAAAGACACGATGAGGGAGATATCGTGATAGAAGAAATGCTAGATGAAGAAACGAAACCAATCAAACAATCAAAAAGTCAAATACATATAGAAGAAATAGAAACTACTGGAGACGACAATGAGATGCAATCTAAAGTCACCTTTGAAGAAATGGAAGCTCCGGAAGGAGTCACAGAAATACATCCTGTACATGAACTTGAAGCTTCGGAGGAAACAGTCCCAGAACAGCCTATACAAAAGATTGAAGAACTTCCTGAAGAAGTTCAAGTGACACACATTACAACAGACGAAGGCAAGAAGAAAAAATTCGTTACCAGGAAGAGAGTCATCAGAAAGCAAAAAGAAGGAAAACAGCAAAAGACAGAAATAGTCACAGTTGAAGAAGAGGGTAAAGAACCTCAAACAACAGTTACTGTGCTAGAAATTGAAACTCCGGAGGAGGCAGTCCCAGAAATGCCAGTACACATGGTTGAAGAACTTCCTGAAGAAGTTCAAATAATACACATTACAACAGACGAAGGCAAAAAGAAGAAGTTAGTTACCAGAAAGAGAGTCATCAAGAAGCAAAAAGACGGAAAACAGCAAAAGACCGAAATAGTAACAGTTGAAGAAGAGGGTGAAGAACCTCAAACAACAGTTACTGTACAGGAACTTGAAGCTCCGAAAGAAGCAGTCCCAGAACAGCCAGTACACACAGTTGAAGAACTTCCTGAAGAAGTTCAAGTAACACACGTTACAACAGACGAAGGCAAAAAGAAGAAGTTAGTTACCAGAAAGAGAGTCATCAGAAAGCAAAAAGACGGAAAACAGCAAAAGACCGAAATAGTAACAGTTGAAGAAGAGGGTGAAGAACCTCAAACAACAGTTACTGTACAGGAACTTGAAGCTCCGAAAGAAGCAGTCCCAGAACAGCCAGTACACACAGTTGAAGAACTTCCTGAAGAAGTTCAAGTAACACACGTTACAACAGACGAAGGCAAAAAGAAGAAAATCGTAACCAGAAAGAAAGTCATCAGAAAACAAAAAGAGGGGAAACAGCAGAAGACCGAAATAGTCACAGTTGAAGAAGAGGGTAGAGAACCTCAAACAACAGTTACTGTGCAGGAATTTGTAGCTTCCGAGGAAGCAGTCCCAGAACAGCCAGTACACATGGTTGAAGAACTTCCTGAAGAAGTTCAAGTGACGCACGTTACAACAGACGAAGGCAAAAAGAAGAAGTTAGTTACCAGAAAGAGAGTCATCAGAAAGCAAAAAGACGGAAAACAGCAAAAGACCGAAATAGTTACAGTTGAAGAAGAGGGTAGAGAACCTCAAACAACAGTTACTGTGCAAGAACTTGAAGCTCCGGAGGAAGCAGTCCCAGAACAGCCAGTACACATGGTTGAAGAACTTCCTGAAGAAGTTCGAGTGACGCACGTTACAACAGACGAAGGCAAAAAGAAGAAGTTAGTTACCAGAAAGAGAGTCATCAAGAAGCAAAAAGACGGAAAACAACAGAGAACCGAAATAGTCACAGTTGAAGAAGAGGGTAGAGAACCTCAAACAACTGTTACTGTGCAGGAACTCGAAGCTCCGGAAGAAGCAGTCCCAGAACAGCCCGACGATATACTCTTCATACCAACATTAGCAAACAAAAATTTGAAAACAGGCGATATTATGGATCTCGTAAAAATTGAGATACTGAAGAAAGCACTTGGAGCCGTAGAGAACATTGAAACTCCAGGAAAAATAACACCAGACAAACCTTCATTGACTGTTGAAAAATTATCAGAAGATGTTCAGGATTCTGAAGTAGTCACAATGAAAAGAGAAATACGTGTGATAAAGGAAGAAAAAAATGAAAAGCAGGAAAAAGAAGGAAAAACACCAGAAACAACAGTAACAATTGCAGAATCTGAATCAGAAGAACCCACATTTACAGTTCAGGAATTGCCTGAAGAAATTCTTGTTTCTGAAGTGATCAGAGATGGAAAATCAAAGAAACGAATTACCAAAAAACGTGTGATCAAGAAAGAAAAAGATGGAAAGCAGGAAAAAACAGAAATAATAACTGTCGAAGAGGAAGGAAAGGAACCAGAGACAACAGTGGTAGTTGAAACATCTGAAGTACCGGAAAAGAAATTTCCAGAAGAACCCACATTTACAGTTCAGGAATTGCCTGAAGAGATTCAAGTTTCTGAAGTGATCAGAGATGGAAAGATAAAGAAACGAATTACCAAAAAACGTGTGATCAAGAANGATGAATTTTCAGAAAAGCCCATATTTACAGTTCAGGAATTGCCTGAAGAGATTCAAGTTTCTGAAGTGATCAGAGATGGAAAGATAAAGAAACGAATTACCAAAAAACGGGTGATCAAAAAAGAAAAAGATGGAAAGCAAGAAAAAACAGAAATAGTAACTGTTGAAGAGGAAGGGAAGGAACCAGAGACAACAGTAACAGTTGAGGAAGTACCCGGAGATGAATTTTCAGAAAAGCCCATATTTACAGTTCAGGAATTGCCTGAAGAGATTCAAGTTTCTGAAGTGATCAGAGATGGAAAGATAAAGAAACGAACTACCAAAAAGCGTGTGATCAAGAAAGAAAAAGATGGAAAACAGGAAAAAACAGAAATAGTAACTGTTGAAGAGGAAGGGAAGAAACCAGAGACAACAGTGACAATTGAGGAAGTACCCGAAGAGGAATTTTCAGGAAAGTCCATATTTACAGTTCAGGAATTGCCTGAAGAGATTCAAGTTTCTGAAGTGATCAGAGATGGAGAGGCAAAAAAACGAGTTACGAAAAAACGTGTGATCAAGAAAGGAAAAGATAGAAGGCAGATTGAAGAAGAAGCTATTAACCCAGAAAAAATACAAACTATTGAAAAATATAAGGATATATCACAGGAAAAGGAGATAAATGAACATGAGAAGATCTTGTTCGTTCCAACTTTGTCGGAAACTCAGATTGTAACCCAAGGAGATGTCTTGAATTTACTTAAAATGGAAATTATCAGAAAGGTATTATCACATCCTCTACCTGAATTGCCCATAACAATGAATATTCCTATTGGAAAGTGCACAGTCGTGCTCGAATTTCCGGAGATTATCGAGTCATCATTAACATCCGATGGAAAGAAGAAAACTATAATAAAACGTACTCTAAAGAGGCCCAAAGGTGACAAAAATGAAATAATCAGTATTATTAGCACCGAAGTTGAAGGTGAAGAACCTACCAGAAATCTAATCATAGAAGAAACTAGGGAGAAAATTAATGAAACTCCAATTGCATCTCTGATCGAATTACCAGAAGACCTCGACGTTATTGAAATCAGTACTTTAGGTGAAACTCCTGTGAAAAAAATATCGAAGAAGAGAACATTCCTCAAAAAAGTTGGGCCCAAAGTAGAAATCACTGAAGTTATCACAATTCTGGAAGATAATAAGGAACCTCTGGAGATAATCAATATACACGAGTATGAAGATGAACCTAAACCTGCAGAAAACTTGGACAAGAAAGCTATCCCAAAAAAGAGAAATCAAAGAGAAGCGCAGGTTATTGAAATAAAACCAAGTCATGCGATAATTGAAGATGTAACTCAAGTGAGGTTGAGGAAGCCAAAATCTCAAAAACCGAAACAAGACAAAGTCAAATTCCCAAAAGTACGTTTAATGAGCCGAATTCGCTTCATTTCATTTCCGATCGAATCTGAAAAAAAGCAAAGTCTCGTCTTAACTGTACTTCCTCCCTATAACAAGGACCATGGTATTTTGTCACGTAACGTTGAAGAGGCGAAAACATTGCCAAAAAAGAAATACAAAAAGTTCAAAGACATCGAAATCGATCATCCTGAACTCGAAAAACTAGAAACAATGGATAAAGTTGGTCACATTAAAGATCATGATATTATTGACGAAGAGAAACACAAAAAATCAGCCAAAGAATTGTCGGAGACTACTGAAAAACCACTAAATATCATAATCGGCAAGGGAAAACTTTCAGATTCACCAGAGAGAGATGAAGTAATATCTTTGAAGTCAGTTCCGAGAAAAATGATTGAAGATACAGAATCTCTGCTCAAAAAAATACCAGAAAGTACTGAAGAACAATCCGACACACCAAAAAGAGAACATACAGACGAGATTGAGAAAATTAATTTCTCGCCTTATGATATCGATCGAGAAGATGTCACTTTAGGGGAGTATGAAAAACCGGAATTAAAGACGAAAGATATTCCGAGGAAAACTACCCGAGGGAAATACGTCAAGAAACCGAAGGCTGAACTTGATGAAGAAATCGAGCATAGAGAATTGATTCCAGGAATTCCAAAAGAAATTGCTCAACCGGACGATACCGAGATTTCAAGAAAAATCAAACGTAAAGATTTGCCCGAAGAATCTCCTGGAAGTATCAAGTTGAAACCTTTCAAAAAACGATCTGAAGAAAAACCTTCTTACAAAGTGCAAGAGGCAGAAGGTGTTCCAATCAAGATCGGATGGGTGGTATACGAGATGCCAGAAGAAGTAAGAGAATCTCAAGAGATGACTCCCGAAGGTCTTTCAGTAACAAAAACTCTTAAAAAGCGGGTGATAAAAAAGAAACGGGGTCCAAACAGTGAAGTTACTACGATAGAAACCCTAACGACAGATAATTCTGAACCAGTGATAACCGTCAAAACCGAAAGCATAGCTGAGGACTTTCAAATTCCTCTCGAGGTCGCAGAGATAATTGAGCTCCCGGAAACGACAGACGAAATAGTTGAGTATGGCAAGACTGGAAAAAAAGTTGTAAAGAAAGTCAAGAAGCGAGTCTTCAGGAAGCCAGTCGATGTTGGCTGTGAAGTCACTGAAATCCTCACGCTCAGTGAAGAAGGAAAGGAACCATTCGTTTTGGTCAACACTTACTTGGCCGATAGTGAAGATTATCACGGCGAAGGCGACATGGGCACGCTGCAAATTGAAACTCCAAGTAATGCAACATCAGTTACACCAACCATAACAACACAAAATGCCACAAAAATAATAACAGAAGTGTACACATTAGAAAAAACACAGGAAACAGGTAAGATACTTACACGTAACATTTTCGTTTTACTCACTCTAATCGATTTTTGAACATTTTAGGATCCAAACTTCCTAAGGTAGGAAAAGCGAAAGGAACTTTGGTACACGATATACTGGATTCCGTCATGATAGAAGAGGTTCAAACGCAAAAACCGATCGAAAAACTGTCCAGACAAGAACCAGAATTAGAAGGTAAGGAAAAAAATGCTTCTACTCACCTCGGGGGTTGGTTCCTTTTCTCTAAGAGTTACTATCAGGTGATTAGCGTTTCTCTTTACTCTTCTTGTTATAGATGTGCGGTTGAATATTTTAGAGAAACCATTACTGAAATTTAAAAAAAATAACTCATTATCTGCAAAGTAGAAATGAGTTCATTGCATTTGAAAAATATAGAAAAGTATCAAACAATAATTCTACTTGTGTAAAAATGAAACAAGAGATCAATATAGTTTTTCATATGAAAAATTTCTGTGACCTCAATTGTTGCTAAAAGTTCACCACAAAATCTAGCTTTCTCCAACTGTACAACTTTTCCCGAAATAAACTAGTTATAGAAAATTATCAAATAAGTTTTCTTAACTTTTTTGTAGTACTCACTGATATGAACACACTGATATTAACTAATGAAATTTCACTATGTTAGACCATTTTCCCTTCTCAAACGACAAATGGTTCTATAAGCTTTTTCGATATTTTCAGTTTATATTTACAATTCATCTCTCTTCGACTTCTGTCAAATTATTTTAATCAAAATCCACTTTAATGAAAAAGTGCTGTAGTTTCGATTCTAATCATTAGTAAATTCGGGGTTATCAATAAAATTAGACTTCACCGATATTCATCAATATTTCTTGCCTTACTGAAGTTTTCTTACTTTATATTAAAAAATATATAAAATAGCCGTAAATCAGTTTTCTTTTTTCCGATAATTCTGAAAAATACGTGGGATTCAACATACGTAAAAATCTATAACATTATGAAATTTCGGATCGATATCAAATATAGTTCATGAGATAATCAAATCCAGTGAATAGACAGAGCTCAGAATTTAAATAATAATTTTAGATGCCGATCATTTTCTCCAAAGCAAGTAATTCGCCAATTGAAAAAGAATGAAGTCCTCTGTGAGGAATACTCTCACTTTACTGCTGTTTATATTTCCCATTCCAAAGTTTGGTATTTGCAGACTTTCGAAATCATCAGAAGTCTAGTTTCATGTATAGGTGTCAACAATTATTCCATGGCAATTTAAAGAAACGTGTTGAGCAACATTGAACTTTTTTGATAAAAAAATCAAATATACGTTATGCTGTCTGTGGAACGGCGCTTATTACCCCTCTTGGTCTTACCAACATACTTTTTACAGTTCTCACAGCTCAATTAACAATAATCACCATAATTTTCGATTTCTAACATCTTGTCAGTGGGTATTATTCAAATCTAATCAATAAGTTAACTAGAACATAAAAGTTAGTTTGAAGGTGGTTGACAACCTTCGTGGTGCATTTCATCAGTTCGGACTTCCATTGTCTAATATGATTTAAATTGATCTGAAATCCCAGTGAAAAAAACTGTCAAAAAATTAAAAAAGAAATTAGCTGAAAAATAACAATTATTATGTCAAGCAAAAAAAAAAACTGAAATAACAATGAAATGAAATACAAGCAACAACCAAAAAATACAAAAAGAAGAACTGATGAAATCAAAAAATTATTAACAAGAAATGAAAAATTAAAAGATTCCAAACCAGGTTACTACACGACGTTTCGATTGTTAGTATCCACTATCGTCTTCAGGTGATAACTGGACTTATTCCTCCGAAATGTGACTATTTATAGGTCATTCGAGTGCTTTTAGCGGAAGCTGACCGTTTGGCGGAAGTTGATCGTGTTCCGCTTGATTAGAGGTTTCCATATGTTGCGTATCTCTACACTAGCTTGGCTAAATGCATTGTTGGGTAACATATATGCAGCTTCTTTGAATTTTCTCCTAAACCAGTGTTCCTCCTTGTGGATGGGCTGAAGCTGGAATCTTTTAATTTTTCATTTTTCATTCCTTGTTAATAATTTTTTAATTTCATTCCGTGTTAATAGTTCTTTTTCTCTATTATTTGGCTGTTGCTTGTGTATTTTATTTCATTGTAATTTCATTTTTTTTGCTTAATATAATTGTTATTTTTCAGCTAATCTCTTTTTTTTCCACAGACTCTTTCAGGGATTTCAAATCAATTTATATCATATTAGACAATGGAAGTCCGAACTAATGAAATGCATCATAAAAGTTAGTTTTGGTCACTTCCCGACAGAGGCAACAGAAATATATGACATTAGACTTCTGGGTGCCTTCAAAATAGGAAATCATAGCGTTGACATGGTTCATTGTTCTTTTTTTTTATTAAAAACTATTCCGCATTTTGTGTGTTCACCCTGTTACTGTGTGAAAATCAGTTTAGATTCGAATTGTGAAAATATGAAAGTATTTTGTGCGACAGATAATTCATAAATCTATCTTGAATCACCTTTATGAAGTTATTTAACATATCCCAAACTGATTACAGTTTTGAGAATTATATTCATATCAATTTCAGTAAGGGGAATATAACTGAATATTAATTTTCAGAAGCTGCGTCATACATTGAGGAACTTCCCGAAGATGTTCAAATAATAGAAACTTTGGAAGAAGGTGTTCCCAAAAAGACTACTATAAAGAAGCGTGTAATCAGAAGGCGTAAAGGATCCAAGCAAGAATCGACGGCAATCACAACTGTCGAAAAAGAAGGAGAAATTCCTTATTCAACAGTAGCAATAGAAGAAGTCGAACTGCCTGAAGAAGTGTCAATCGCTCCAGTTATAGTAGAGGAACTACCAGAAGAAGTAACAGTTACGCAGGTTCAAACCAATGAAGGCCCCAAAAGGAAAACCGTTCGAAGAAAGAAATTCGTAAAGAGAAAGGGAAGCACTCAAGAGATTACTGAAATGGTAACCACAGAAGAAGAAGGAAAAGAACCTCAATCTACGGTAACCATCCACGAAACTGAAGTTTCCGAAAATGTTGCACAATCCGAAGAACCATGTCTAGTGGAGGAATTCCCAGAAGAAGTAACAGTGACCCAGGTCAACACTGAAGAGGGTCCCAAAAAGAAAATTATAAAGAAGAAAGTTATTAAGAAACAAACAGGACACAAACAAGAAGCCACTGAAATATTAACAGTTGAAGAAGAGGGCAAAGAGCCACAGACATCGATTCAGGTTCATGAAATAGAAGAGTTCCCTGAAGAAATACAAGTTATAGAAGCTATTGAAGATGGAGTTGCGAAGAAGACAATAGTGAAAAGGCGAACAATCAAAAAACAAAAAGGAGGAAAACAACAATCAACTGAAATAGTAACCATCGAAGAGGAAGGAAAGAAACCACAGTCCACTGTTATCATTGAAGAAATTGACAATACGGAAGAAGAAGTTCCTAAGGAGACACCCATTATTAAAGAGGATGATATCAAAAAACGAATGGTCACAAAGAAAATCATAAAACAAAAGGGTAGCAAGCAAGAAGAAACCAAAATCCATACGGTTGAAGAAGAGGGCAGAGAACCACAAACTACTGTGACCGTTGAAGAAATAGAGCTACCAGATGAACTCACATCGACTTTCATCGAAGAACTTCCTGAGGAAGTACAAGTTGTAGAAACTTCTGAACAAGGTATCCCTAAGAAAACAACGATAAGAAAGCGTATCATCAAAAAACACCGGAAGGGTAAACAAGAATTGACAGAAATTGTAACAATAGAGGAAGAAGGAAAAAAACCTCAGTCTACGGTAACCATTCAAGAAATCGAAATTCCGGAAGAAACAGTAAAGAAAATTCCAGAGTTGAGAAAACCAGAAAAGCCTATCATAACTGAAGAGTCACCAGAACAGATAACAGTTACGGAAGTTCAGACTGAAGAAGGCCCTACACAACGGGTTGTAAGAAAGAAAGTGATCAAAAAGCAAGAGGGGAATAAACAACAATCCAGAGAAATCGTCACAGTTGAAGAGGATGGCCAGATGCCACAAACTACAGTAATTGTACAAGAACTCGAAGAACTTCCCGAAGAGGTCCAGGTACTTGAAACTTTGGAACACGGTGTCCCGAAGAAAACTACAATAAGAAAACGGGTAATAAAAAGGACGAAGGGTGATAAACTGGAATCCGCTGAGATACTGACGATAGAAGAAGAGGGAAAGAAACCTATGTCTACGGTAACAATTGAAGAAATTGATAATCCTGAAGAAAAAATTGAAGATATTCCTGAAAGTTTACCTGAAGTTCGAAAAATCAAACAAAAATTGCCGGAACAAGTAACTGTGACCAAAGTTGAATCGTTTATGGAGGAACTACCAGAAGAAATTCAGATAATAGAGACAATGAAGGACGATGTTCCTAAAAAAGTTACCATCAAAAAGAGGGTACTAAGGAAACAGAAAGGTAGAAAACAAGAATCCACCGAAATACTAACAGTTGAAGAAGAAGGAAAAGAACCTCAAACTACTGTGACCATTCAAGAAACGGAAATACCAGAAGACGTACAAATACCAAAATCTGAAGGAATCACTCTTGTAGAAGAGTTGCCAGAAGAGGTTACAGTAAGAGAAGTAGTTACTGAAGAAGGACCCAAGAAGCAAACCATTAGGAAAAAGACTATACGAAAACAGAAAGGAACCAAACAAGAGGCTACTGAAATTCTCGTCGTTGAAGAAGAGGGAAAAGAACCTCATACTACTGTGACGGTATTTGAAATAGAAAAACCAAAACCAGAGGAGAGAGCAGAGGAAACGCAAGAAGAACCAAGAAAACCAACCATGAAGAAAAAACCGAAACGTAAATTAAAACCCGAAAAAGACGAACCAAAACTTATTACAGACGATAATATACTGTTTATACCAACTCTGGCTGAAAAAAAGGAGCAGTCTGAGGATGTTATAGATTTGGTACAAATAGAGCTCCTGAAAAAAGCCTTGGCATTACCTACACCAATAACTGACAAAAAAGAAGAAGAATATATACCCCAGTATGCAGAAGAACTGCCAGAGTATGTACAGATCATCGAGTCGCAAACTGAAGATGGTGAACCAGAAGAAATTGTAGTACGGAAAAGAATAATCAAGAAGCGAAAAGGGCAAAAAGAAGAAGTTACGGAAATTCGCACAGTTGAAAGAGAAGGCAAAAAACCAGAAACAACTGTAGTCTCAGAGGAAATAGACATCACAGAATCTCATATACGTGAAGAAACACCATCTGTAACGATTGTAGAAGAGGTGCCAGAGGAGATAGAAATTATTGAGAAACCAACGGAAAGAGGGTCAAAAACCGTGATAATACGGAAAAAGGTAATCAAGAAACGAAGAGGAAGTAAACAAGAAAATACTGAAATAATAACTCGAGAAGAGGAAGGCGAACTTCCGCAAACGTCTGTAGTTATTGAGGAAATTGATGTTAGTGAAAATGAGCTACAGAAAGAAGAACCAATTTACATAGAAGAACTACCAGAAGATATTAAACTTATTGAGGAAATCACTCCAAAGGGTCCGAAACAGAGAAAAGTAAAGCAAAGAATCATCAAGAAACGGAGAGGAAGCAAGCAAGAAACCACCACTATATGTACTGTGGAAGAAGAAGGTAGAGAACCTGAAACCTCAGTAGTAATAGAGGAAGTAGATGTCCCTATCATTGAAAAAATATCAACAAAAATACCTGAAATAATTGTTGAAGAGCTACCCACCGAAATCCAAGTCTTCGAAGAGCCAGACGAAAACGGCAAACCAACCAAAAAAGTTGTTGAAAAACGAACTATGAAAAAGCGCAAGGACAAAGGTGGAGAAATAATAAAAATCGTCACAGTGGCAGAAGAAAACAAACAACCAGAAAGCTCGGTAACAATAGAAGAAATTGATGAAGAAAATTTCATCACAGAAATTCCTTCAACAGAGCCAGTTTACATCGAGGAACTACCTGAAGAGGTGAAGATCATTGAGCATGTTCCTAAAGAGGGAAGTCCAACAAAACAGTTGATCAAAAAGAAAGTAATCAAAAAGAGGCAGGGCAAAAAGGAGAAATCAACGGAAATTTTGACAGTTCAGGAAGAAGGAAAACTGCCGAAAACGACAGTTGTTGTAGAGGAGCGAGAAATTCCTACAGATGTACTCGAAGAAATACCCTCACACAAGAGTTTTATTCCTGTTTACATAGAAGAGTTACCTGAGGAAATCACAATAACGGAGTCGAATGTTCTAGAAGGACAACCCGAACGTATAATCAGAAAACGAACTTTCAAGAAACCGAAAGGAAACACTGATGAGATAATACAGATTGTTACTGTTGAAGAAGAGGGTAAAAAGCCAGAAACAAGTGTGGTTATTGAAACCGAGTCAATTCCCGAGAAACCTAAAATGAAGAAAATGAAGAAGAAAAAGACGAAGGACAAGCCTGAGTTTCCAGATGACGAAACTATTAAATCTGAAAAACCTATAAAGGAAGAAGTGGAAAAGAAAGAAAAACTAAGACGGGAGATATCTGTTTTGATGCCACTTGAGCGAAAAGAAATCAAACCTCAGAAAGTGAAAATTGTAGACAGTAAGTCCGTACCTAGTCTAGCCGAAGTCAAACTTCGTAAGCTGAAGATACCTCAGAAAAAAGAGGATCGTTTGAAATTACCCAAATTTTTACTGAAAAGTAGAATTAAATTCATAGATTTTCCTCCTATGAACGAGAAAGAGAAATTACCCAGGATTTCTTTCCTCGAACCCGTGTACAGAGATAATGGAGTACTCTCGAGAAATGTACAAGAAGCCCAAAAAGTACCCAAAACTAAGAAACGTCGATTGAAAGACAAAGATCTTAAATTGCCGGATCTGGAAAAATTCGATCTTGAACTAGAGGAACTGAAGAAAAACAGACTGGAAAAAGTTGATTTAGATTTTAAAGTAGAGAAAAAGTCAAAAGAAAAACCAAAACCAGAAGAAATACCAAAGAAAATTATTCCTAAAAAAGGAAAAATCCCCGAAGAAAGTAACACTGAAGAGGAAGTAAAGCTGAAATCGGTTCCGCAAAAGCCAGTGGAAGATTTTGAAAAACCCAAAAAGCTGGAGAAAATTGAAAGAGAAGTCGACAGCAAAAAGAAACCAGAAAGAAAAGAAGAGCCAATAGACAAAATCGAGTTCAAACCTTACGATATCGATAGAGAGTCTCCTACTAAAGTCAAATACGAACCTAGCATTACTGATGAAGTTGAAGACAAAGTTTCAGAGCCTGAGAAGATAAAAGTTTCCAAAAAGAAGAAAGTGAAGCCAATGCTAGAGAAGGATGAAATTACCATCATTAAAGGGAAACCGACCCCTGATATCGTGGAGGAAGATGAAGATATAAAGCTGAAATACAAGCAGAAACCAAAGGAAGAGGAAACGCCAGAAAGTATCACTTTGAAACCGTTCAAGAAGGATGTTAGTGAAATTCACTCAGAAACTATCACGGAGGATAAGCTGAAATTAGCTGAAATTCCCACAACGATCGGAGATACTGAAATACCTGAACCAACCGAAGGAAAACCATCGAAAAAGAAAAAGATTGTGAAGAAAATAAAACGCAAAGAAAGTACCCCAGCGGAAGTTACGGAAGATGTAATTCAGGAGCCTATAGAATCACAGGAAAAAATATCGGAAGAAAAAATTTCAGAAAAAGATGAAATTCCAGTTATTGAAGAAGCCGTTCCAATCGAGCCAGAGGAGACTGAAGAAATATCAAAGAAACCAGAAGAACCAGATGAGAAACAAGAAGTGTCAGAGTCAATAACAATGGAGAAAAAAATTGTTAAAAGAAAAAAGAAAACTCCTAAAGAGGTTACGAAGGAAAAGCCTGAAGATGAAGTTCTCATAGAAGAAATAGGAAAAGCAGATACTCCTGCAACGGAAAAACCTGAAATAGACGAAAAACCTCAGCTGATGGTGGCTGATGAAAAACCATCGACGGAACAGCATGCGATCATCACACCTCTTGAAAAACCTGTCAAACTGGCAGATATTAAACTGAAGAAGCTAAAAATACCAGAAAGAAAAGACTCAAAGGTATCCAAGCTACCCAAATTTCTACTCAAGAGCCGAATAGTTCGTCTTCCATTTCCACCTGAGACAGAATCGGAAAAACTTCCGATCATCAAGGAACTCCCTCCAGTTTACAGAGAAAACGGAGTCCTTTCAAGAAACGTCCAAGAAGCTGAAAAAGTTCCCAAGAAAAAGCGTATCCGTGTCAAGCATGTCGACAAAGAACTCAAAGATCTCGAAAAGTTAGATATAGAACTAGAGGAATTGAAGAAACGGGAACTGGAAAAAGTCGACGATGAATATAGATATGCGAAGGCTCCCAAAGAAAAACCAAAAGAAACGGACGGAGTCCAGAAAATAAAAATAGGAAAGGGAAAAGTTCCTGACGTCAAAGAAGAGGATGAAGTGATCAAATTGAAAAAAGTCCCTGAGAATAAAATTGACATATCTGAACCTGAAGAATTACAAGCAGAGAAAGCAATTGAGCCTGAGAAAGTCCCATCTAAAATTAAGGAAGACGTTGCGGTGAAGTTAGAATCCTTCAGGGAAGATGACTTACAGGACCATGTGCCAGAAAGAGAAATATTTGAACCTTCAGAAATTGTACAAGAAGAAAAGCTCGCTGAGGATGAAAAGAAGCCATCCAAACCCAAAAAAATAAAGAAGAAGCCCGAACCCGAAACAGCTAAAACCACTCTAGAGAAGGGTATAGGTAAACCGAAAGAAAAAGAAGATGAACCTACAATAACACTGAAATATAAACAGAAAGATAAACCTGAAGATATACCTGACAAAACTGAACTGAAGCCATTCATCAAAAAAGAAGAGATTGATGAACAAGTAACACAAGAGGAAACCACCGAGTTCCAAGAAGGTGTCGTTGTAAAAGATTCAGATATAGATATCACTACCAAAGTAAAGAAAATGAAGAAGAAAATCAAGAAACCCAAGCCTGAGGATCTAAAAGAAGTTTCACCTTCTGAGGACATGGTGGTACAGAATATTCCGGATGAAATAAAAGAAGAAAAGCCTAAATCAGAAGTCATAGAAGTGAAAAATCTAGAAGTTGTACCTAAAGATAATCTGAAAGAATCCGATGAAATTCCAAGGTCTGAATCACCAGAAAAACCTCAATTGCCCGTAAGCCAGACGAAAGAAATAATCGAAGATGTGACCAAAACTAAAACAATCAAAAAGAAGGAAGCACCTCAATTCGATGAATTCAAAATCGACGAAACCAAATCAGTTGAAGTTATATCAATGCCGAAAGAAAAACCTCTATTATCGCTTATCGAGCATATTCCTGTCAACAAACCACAGAAACCTGTCATCACCGAAAATATTCCAGAATTCGCAGAAGTAAAACTGAAGAAACCTAAAGTGGTCAAAAAGGAAACCATTATCAGTACTAAAGTACCAAAAATAATGCTGAAAAGCCGAATCAAATTTGAAGATTTCCCACCGCTTACAGAAAAAGAGCAACATGCCAAAATCACAGAGTTAGCCCCGTTATATAGAGACAATGGTATACTCTCCCGAAATGTTGAGGAAGCAGAGACAGTGAAACCAAAACGTAAAAAACTTGTTAAGAGAATCAAAGAACTCGAAAAGCTGGACAAGGAATTCGAAGAACTCAAAAAAGCTGAACCCGAAAAGGTAGACAGCGAATACAGAAAAAAACCATTGAAACCTAAAAAAGAAAAACCAGTTCTCATGAAAATAGTGAGAGTAGAAGTCATTGCGCAAAAACCAAAAATTGTAGAAATTTTCTCTGAAAAAATCAACCTTGCAGATATTAAACTCAAAACACCAAAGATGAAAGCTAAAAAAGAAGAAGAAACTGTTAAGATTCCGAAACTCAAACTGAAGAGCAGAATCAACTATATTGATTTTCCGCCTTTAACAGAGATTATGCAAAAACCACAAATCACAGAACTGAATACAATCCGAGATAAAGGAGTGCTATCTAGAAACATAGAAGAGGCTGGGAAAATTAAAAAGCCGAAGCGCAGAAAGCTCAAAGATGAGAAGCATGTGACTCCAGAACTCGAAAAAGTTGATTTGGAGATTGAAGATACTGAAAAGCCCAAACCGGAACAAAAGGATGAAGCTCCCAAATTCAAGAGAATGCCTAAAGATGTTACCGAGATTGAAAACGAAGAAATAAAACCAATCAAAATAGGAAAAGGAAAAATACCAGAGGAAATAGAAAAAATTGACGAACCAATGAAACTCAAAAAAATTACCCAAAAACCGTTAGAAGAAAAGGAAGAAGAAATTGTTAAATCGAAACCAAAACCAGAAAAAGAAGAAGCTGTACCTTCTGAAAAAGTCCCAACTACAGAAGAACACATCAAATTTGAACCTTTTGATCTAGTTCGAGAAGAACCAGAGAAAATTGAATACTCACCTCCTGAAGGCGAGAAAGGTGAAGAAAGGGAAAAACCCGAACCTAAAACCAAGTATGTGAAGAAGAAGAAAATAAAGCCTAGTCCTGAAGTGGAAGAGACGGTTTTAGTAAAAGGGGTACCAAAACCACCTAAAGAAGAAGAGGATGTGTATGTAAAATTCAAGATACCTAGAAAAGATAAACCAGAAGATGAACCGGAAGGTATTAAACTCAAACCATTCAAGAAAATGGAAGAAAGAGAAGAAATGAAGGTTCTAGTTGAAGAAATCGAAAAACCCACCCAAAAGGTAATTTATATTAAACCGGATTCCGAGGAAGAAACTACGGAGGTTCCAGAAGGAGAAACCAAAAAGATTGTGAAGAAGAAAAAGAAAATTATCAAAAAACCGCTCGCTGATAAGAACGAACCGGAAGAAGAAATAAAACCCAAAGAAGAACTTGAAACGAAACCAGTTGAGAAGGAAGAAAAAGTTGTAGTCGAAGTCAGCTCACCAATGAAAACTGAACCAATAGAATTTGAAATTAAACCATTCGAAAAAATAGAGGATGAAAGCCCTGAAATGAAGGTTCGAATTGAAGAGATTGAAAAACCTACTCAAACTGTGATTTATATTAAACCAGAGTCTGAAGAAGATGGTATGGAAGAAACAAAAGAAGGAACAACCAAGAAGATTGTAAAGAAGAAGAAAATCATCACTAAACAAAAGACACCAGAAGAAGAATCAAAAACCAAAGAAAGTAGTGAAGCAATACAATTTGAAGAGGAAGAGATAACTGATATCAAGTCCAAAATACCAACCAAAGTTGAACCAAAAGACGAACCTGAAGAACTCAAACTGAAGCCGTTTAAGAAAGCTGAAGAAAATGGGGAAATGAAGGTTCGAGTTGAAGAAATAGAAAAGCCTACTCAAACGGTAATGTATATCAAACCAGAGTCCGAAGAAAAGGATGAGGAAGAGATAAAAGAAGAAATAATCAAAAAGACAGTAAAGACAAAAAAGAAAATCATTGCAAAACCACCCACTGATGAAGAAAATAGGCCTGAAGAAGAAATAACTTCCAAGAAAGAGGGTGAAGTCATACTAGTCGAGGAGGAAAAGAAAATTGATATCGAAGTTGAAGTTTCAAGCAAAGATGAACCAATAGATGAACTTAAAGAAATTAAACGGAAACCGGTCGATAAAGTAGATGATAAAAAAACAGAAATGAAGATAAGAGTTGAGGAAATAGACAAACCTACTCAAACGGTAATTTATATTAAACCAGAATCTGATAAAGATGAAGAGGAACATGCAGAAGTAACCAAGAAGATTGTGAAAAAAAAGAAAATTATCAAAAAACCCAGAACTGCTGAACAAAAACCAGAAGAGGAAACACAATCCGAAGAAGATATTGAAGAGATAAGCGAATTACTCCAGGAAGAAAAGAAACCTGAAAAAGCACCAGAAGGTACATCATTAGAAGAAAAGATTCCAGAACATAAACCATCGATGGATGAAAAAATAATGAACGAAGAACAAGTTCCTGATGTCGTTAAGTTAGAAGAGGTACCAGTGAAGAAGCCCAAAAAGCCACTTAAACCAAAATCTGAGGTGAAAATGCCCAAATTCAAACTGAAGAGTCGAATAAACTATATCGATTTTCCACCAACTACAGAAATAATGCAGACATCAAAAGTGACACTGTTAGATATAAAACGTGATAATGGAGTTATTTCTAGGAACGTTAGAGAAGCCGAAAAAGTTATAAAAACCAAACGTAGGAAGCTGAAGGATGTAAACAAGGAACTCCAAGATCTAGAAAAATTAGATCAAGAATTCGAAGATCTGAAGAAAACCCAGCCTGAGAAAGTTGACGAAGCTTTTAAGTTTGAGAGAAAGCCAAAGCAAAAGCCAGAGGATGTTGAGGAAACCACAGTCCCTCTAAAACGAGGAAAGGGTAAAGCGCCCGATGAAAAAGATGAAGAAGAAGTTGTTAAACTCAAAAAGGCACCAACTAAGGAAACCGACACACTACCAGAGGACGTTGTCAAGGAGAAGTCTGTAAAAGATGACGAAGCTAAAGTAAGAGCGAAAAAACCAACAGAAAAACCCGATGTTCCGCCATTTGAATCATTCGATCTAGAGAGAGACATTCCTGATAAAACAGAACTTGAGCTGACACAAATAGAAGAGATCGATAAAGATACACATGAAAAACCCAAATCCGAGTACAAACCTAAGAAAAAAGAAATAATCCCCCCGGAAACAATTGAAACTACACTTGAGAAAGGTAAACCAAAGGATATGACAGAGAAAGTAACTGATGATATGAAACTACGAATTCCTTCAAAAGACAAGCCCGAAGAAGAGCCTGAAGAAATAGCTTTGAAACCATTCAAAAAATCTGAAGATGCAATCGACCAAAAGACTGAAGAAGAACTACCACAAAAACCTCTCACAGGAAGAGAAACAAGTCCGAAAACAGACGCGTATGTGGAGAAACAGAAGAAGAAATCAACCAAAGTCAAAAAAGAACGAAAACCAAAAGAGGAAACTCTTGAAGAGATATCACAACCTCTGGATATTTCAATGGATACGGTTATTATGAAAAAGAAAAAGTCGGTTGAACCAACAGAAGAAGAACAAGTCACTGTCGTATCATTCAAACCAAAACCAGAAGAAACAGAAACTATTAAGGAAGATGTCATTATCGACAAACACGTACCAGCTCCTACAGAAATTTCTGAAATTACTGTTGAAGCTGAAATTGTCTTGGAACCACTCTTCGAAAAACCACAAGAAATAGAGGAGCCGGTCAACAAACAAAAGAAAATGAAGAAAACGAAACCTGAAGCACCAAAATCTCTTAAGGAAGTAACAGAAGTGCCCGAGGTTTCCAAAGAGGATTCTGAAGAATTCCCTACTGAAAAATTGACAGAAAACGGGACAGTTGTAGAAGATACCAATGTTGCAGAATTTACCGTCAAAGAAAAACCAAAGCCCATCGAAAAACTCCAAGATGAAGTTTGTATGAAAGAGGAAAAATTACCCGACCAAAAAAAACTTGAACCTGAAGAAGAACACAAAAAGAAAATTGAAAAAGTCAAAAAACTTTCGCCAGAAAAAATGTTTGAAAAAAAACCTGAGAAGACAGAGGTTGAAGAGAAGTCCGAAGTTGAAGATGGAAAAAAAATTGTCATAAAACCACCTACTGAAGACAAAGAAGAAGTGACTGTCAAAAAACCTAGAAAGAAACCTCAAGTGGAAGAAGAATGTGAAAGTGAAATCGCAATAAAGAAATTTGTTCCCGATAAGGAAGATGAAGTAGCAGTAACTCTGACGAAACCTATAGATAAACCACAAATAGAGGATGAAGAAGAAGCCGAAGTAACAGTGAGAAAGGTCATTCCAATAAAAGAGAGCGAAACTGAGGAAGTGGACTTTCAACCTCCCACTGAAGAGAAGGTCGAAGTAACAATCAAAAAACCCAAAAAGGAACCTCAAGTACAAGATGAAGCCGAGGCTGAAATTACAGTCACAGAAAAGAAAGAAGTAATCATTAAACCCCCAGTTGAAGATAAGGAGGAAGTCTCCATCAAAATACCCAAGAATGAACCTCAAAAAGAAGATGAAGGTGAAGCAGAAATAACAATCATGAAAGTCGTGCCTGTTGAGGATGACAAAGAATTAATTGTAAAACCACCAGTTGAGGAACAGACAGAAGAACCTATCAAGAAATCAGAAGAGAAACCTCAAGAAGAAGATGAAGGTGAGGATGAAATCACGGTGAAGAAATTGATTCCTGTTGAAGATGATAAGGAGGAAGAAGTTACCATTAGACCTCCCGTCGAAGAAGAATCGAAGGTTACTATCAAAAAACCTAAAAAGAAACCACAAGTAGAAGACGAGGGTAAAGCTGAAGTTACTGTGAAGAAAATAATTCCTAGAGATGATGATGAGAAAGAACTAGCCATTAAACCTCCCGCTGAAGAAGAAGCTAAGATCACTATCAAGAAGCCTAAGAAGAAACCCCAAACAGAAGACGGGGATAGAGCGGAAGTTACTGTGAAGAAATTAATTTCTGTTGAAGAAATTTCAAAACCTTTCGTTGAAGAAGAAGAAGAAGAAGTTAAACCTAAGAAGAAACCAGAAATAGAAGATAAAGGTGAAGCTGAAGTCACAATAAAGAAGTTTACTCCTGTAGAAGAAGTTGTAGAAGAAGCAGAGGTTACCATTGAAAAACCTAGAGAGAAACCTCAAGTAGAAGATGAAGGTGAAGCTGAAGTTACAGTAATAAAATTAATTCCTGTTAAAGATGACAAAGAAGAGGAAGTAACCATAAAACCCTCTGTTGAAGAAGAAACCAAAATAACTATCACGAAGCCCAAAAAGAAATCTCGAATAGAAGACCAAAATGATGCTGAAGTAACGATTAATAAATTCGTCCCTGTCGAAGAGGATGAAGATGTCGTTAAAGAAATGACTATCAAGAAACCGAAGAAGAAACCTGAAACGAAAGATGATAGTGTGGCTGAGTTTACAGTAAAACAATTTACTCCATCTGAAGACGATACAGAAGAGATGATAACCAAACCTTCTATAGAGGATGAAACCAGACTGACAGTGAAAAAGCCAAGAGAAAAAACAAAAGCCGAAGATGAAGATGAAGCTGAAGTAACAGTTAGAAAGTTTGTTCCGATAGAAGATAAAGAGGAAGTGATTGTACCAAAGCCTGAAGAACCAGAGGTAACAGAAGAAACACAAATAACAGTGAAAAAACCGAAATCGAAAAAGAAACCAAAATCCATTACAGAAGATAGTGTCAAAGTAACTATCAAGAAAACAGAACCGACACCGGAGACCAAGGAAGATACAGAAATCCAGCTTAAACCCAAGTCCGAAAAACCTGCGGAAGAAGAAGTTCACGAAATCACAGTCAAAAAACTCGATAAAAAAGTGCCATCTGACGATGAGGAAGCAGTATTTGAATTGAAGAAACCTCAAAAGGCTCCCGAAGAAGACGAAGAAGTTATTTTGAGAAAAGACAAGGAGTCAGATCAAGAAACGGTTCAATTCACCGCGAAGAAACCTCTTACCAGGAAACCTTCTATCGAGGAACATTCTGAAGAGATTACAATTAAAAAATTGAAACCAGTGAGAAAACCGTCTAAGCCCGATATTCCTGAATTTACCGAAGTAGAAACGGTCACTTTCAGACCGAGGACGACGAAAACAAAAGAAGATGTCGAACAGGAATTCAAGATATCTCTGGATTCATACGCTGAAGAAGAGATATCTCTCTCAACTAGGGTAAAATTGAAGAAACAAAAGCCACTTACTTATTCCGAAGAAGCGGCAGAGGATACTGTTAAAATAACTCAAGAAGTTGAAGAAGAAGGTCCTACTATAGAGGAAATAATAGACGAAGGAAGTGATGCTGAAGAACTTCCCCTTGACGACGATGAAGTTTCGGAAAGCTTCCACGTAGCGTTCAAACGAAGACCGTCCAGGAAGTACTCAGTAGTCGAAGAAAATGAAGAAGAAGTTAGTCTGAAAACTCCAGTTAAACAAGTCGAGTACGGAGAAGAATCTGTTACAGTAAAACCAAAAAGAAAGGAATCCGTCACTTTTGAACAAGGTGAGTTGAGAAAAATGAGTCTAAATTTATCGTTACTGAAAATATCTTTTTTAGAAGCCGTCACACTGAGCATCACGAAAGAAAAAGAGATTTTCGAAGAAGTCGTTCACGAGGAAGAAGTTGAGACCGGAGATCTGTTTTATTCAATCACCTTTTACGAGGCGGAAGCAGATCAAGCAATCGATATGGTTGAAGGCGAGAAGGTATATGTAATCGAAACGCCAGACGCAGACTGGTGGCTGGTGAAGAAACACCTAACTGAAGAAACTGGCTGGGTGCCCGCCAAAATTCTTATGAGTGAACCAGCATATGCGAAATACGTTCAAAGAAAACTCAACGAGAAAATTGATAAGCTACCAGTTTTTGAAAGTGAGTTGAATTAAGTCGCAAAAATTGAGTTTTCATTTAGGGAAATTTAATTCGATACGTAGCAAAAAAGTAATTTCCTGTGATTATTATGATCATTATTATTTCCACTGCAGATTTATTGCCTCATCATCAGAAAGTGAAAATATATTGTGGCAAACATGTGATTTAATAACAGAGATTAAAAAGGTTATTCTCTTACAAAGGCCTGAATGAATTAAGTAATACTCGTAGTCGACACTACACGAAATAATAATTTTCTCCGAGCCTAACAATCTGATTCGTCACTTAAAATATGCACTCAAAAATATATTTTGATGAAACCAAATTCAATATATAACCTGATCCCGTCTAAACAGGATGCAATGAATGCAACTGAAAGTAAAAAAGTGGATATTTTGAACCGGCCTATATCCATTATTGTAATGCGCCTGCATAAGCACTTGTAGCATTCTCATGAATGAACAAAAATTCGGGTAAATAAGTCAATAGTTCTGATCATCAAAGTAAGACAAAATCATCCAAGTAAGACGAAGAATTTTTGGTGGTAGTTGATTTTCTCTGCGCTACCACACGGGTTACCTTAGAACATACATCTTACCCATACAAATACCAAAGGCTGTCATTCTTGGTTCGCTACTCTGCTTATGCTACTCTGCTTATAACACACAATTCGCGAACCCAATGATCATTATCCCCTCGGTGTGAGGCGAGTTTATTTGTTAAAGTTCTTCGCATTCCCACCGAATAAGTTCGGAGATTCGAGTACAGGACCTTACCGGCAAATTCTCTATTCATTTTTCTTTATGAGAATATATTGTTTTGGTTGAAAACGGCAAAACTATTGGTCAGTAAATGCAGCAGCCACTGTGGAACGCAATAAATACTTACTCCAAGGTTGTGGAGAATAATCTTCGAGATGGTATTAGCATGATATCCGTGATAATCTAAGCCATTGGAAGAATGACCTGAATAAAAAATGTTATTACAATAACTGTTCGTGAATAACTGTTGGTCCATGCCCTTCAACCTCTTCATCTCAGCTAGAGCAATATATCATACTAATTAATTTCATATGCCGAAACATTGAGAAACGAAAGACTGCCCAAAACCCAGAAACAATCAAAATGTAACCTGAAGCCCAACTCAATTAACCAGTGTTATATTTTACAGCTTGTGGTTCTTTTTGTAATCAAATCTTTTTTTTTCCAGAATCAAAGTCGCCTGAGAAGGCCGCAGCTCCCAAATTCGTCAAGAAGCTACAACCCGTAGTCACACCCGATGGATACACAGTTCACTTCGAGTGCAAGGTCGAAGGTTTCCCTAGACCTCAGATCACTTGGTTCAGGCAAACCCACATCATCAAAACATCCACTGATTTCCAAATGTACTACGACGAAGACAACGTAGCTACACTCATAATAAAGGAAGTTTTTCCGGAAGACGCTGGTACCTTCACTTGCGTCGCCAAAAATTCCGCTGGGTTCGCTTCTAGCACGACAGAGCTCATAGTAGAATGTCCCTTGTCGTCGCACGGTTCTGATTTGACGACAATTTCAAGGAAAAGTTTATCCCGAACCTCATCCCTCGCGGACATACTCGAAGGCATTCCACCTACCTTTGCTAACAAGCCCGAACCCCAATGTGTTCCAGAAGGAACAGACGTCGTGGTTGACAGCACTCTAGTCGGGGTCCCTGAACCAGAAATCAATGGTACAGAAACGGTAAACGAGTCAGCGCAAAGGGTAACGTCACGATAGTGTCCACTTCAGAAACGCACACTTATAAGACCATACTGAAAATCAAGAAGGTCCTCAAGAAACAAGAAGGTCACTACAAGATCGTTGCTAAGAACAGGGAAGGAGAAGCTTCTGTTGAGTTCACTCTGAAGGTATTCACAGACGAGAAAGAAGGGCCGGAAGTCATAGAACCACTCACATCTCTCACAGTGAGGAAGAGTGAGACAATAACTCTCAAAACTGTCATTGTGGGTAACCCGGAACCAAACGTGGAATGGTTCAAAAACGATCAACCTATAACAAGGCCAAAACCAAAGAAGGAAGGAAACACCTACAAGTTAACCATTATAAAAACTTCCGAAAACGATACGGCTAAGTACACTGTCAAAGCCAAGAATCCAGTAGGTATTGCTGAAACATCCGCACACTTGACAGTTGAAGGTACGTTGGGTTTTTTTCAGTTGTATTCGGCAGTACCGAAACCATTCGGTAGCTCTCGGATCCAGCTGGATTCAGTTTGCTGTCGCATTTTGTTCTGGCGCTTATTTTTTAATTTTTTTTTCAGTTCTACTATGTTATAATGCTTCGAGTAATTTCGGTTCAGCTCCTAAATAGTAAATGATTCTAGTACATCAGGACTGAATCGGGGCCATGTCATGTTCGGTGCACTCAAGAGCTTTGCTCTCGTTATTCGCAAATGTGCATCTTGCCTAGCTCGTTATTAACAGTCGCTCATTTCATCTTTGACCACCAAGCATACATTTTGTCCGATTATTGCATCATTTGAATTGGTTGAAGTTGGAGATATAATATATCATTTGTTCACTGAAGCATGTCAAGTCTATTTCAACTTCTCCATGTATTCAGCAAAATATTTTCGAAATGCTATTCATTCATGGAAATTCATCAAATAGGTTCGATAATATCATTTACTTAAAGAGACTCGAAGAGTTTATAATTGTAAATAATAAAGTATATTATCAATAAACCAATTTGATTTAACCTTTTTTCATTTCTCTCCGCTGTCGCTTGTCGCTCCACTTCTGTGTTTTCGCAAATTCCACCCCAAAACAAAAATACTCATAGTTCAATCATCCTTTCAGAATTCCCAGAAAACGAAGAACCTCCACTCTTTATTGAACGATTCGAGGAGCAAAACGTACCGGAGAAGAGCCCCTTGGTCCTGAGGGCGAAGGTTACAGGCAACCCCACCCCAGAAGTCTATTGGTTACGTAACAACGAGCCTCTGCAGTCTTCAGAAAGAATAAGAATTATTTACGATGGCGAAAATGTAGAGCTGTCGATAAAAGAAACTAACTCCGAACTAGACACCGGTGACTACAAGTGCGTAGCCATCAACCGTCTTGGTAAAGCTTCGCATGGTGCCAAAGTTTCAATCGAGGTCGACACCGTCAAGTTCACGAAAATCCTCAAGGAGGTCTACGAAACTTCAGAACGTGAAACCATCGAGCTTGAGTGCGAAACATCGCACTCTGTTAGGACAAAATGGTGGTACAACAACACCGAGATCAGTGGAATGGATCACAGAGTTGTGGTTCAAGATGGTCGCACTCACAAACTGCTCATCAAAAATATCAGCCAGAACGACCAAGGTCGGTACAAATGTACTGTGAAAAACCAGAAGACCGAAACTACCGTCAAGGTCAAGCAGAGAAAGCTGGAATTCGTCAGGAGGTTGCAGGACCTAGAGATAACAGAGAAAGACACCGCCATTTTAGAGGTTGAGATCACATCAGATACGGCTGAAGTCAAATGGTGCAAAGACGGAGCAGTTCTGGAAGACACTGATAAGTTTGAAGTGGAGAGCAGAGGAGGTGTGAGAAAACTTCTTATACGCAGTACCTCTATTCACGATGAGGGTGAATACACTTGCATACTAGCTGACGATGAGTGTAAAGCGGAGGTTGTGGTCATTGAACTTCCTCCTGAGATCATCACACCACTCCAGAACAAGACTGTCAATAAAGGCGATAAGACAGTTTTCGAAATCGAGCTATCCAAGGGTGATGCTCTTGCAAGGTGGTACAAGGATGGCAAAGAAATACAGTTCTCTGAGCACATGCAACTGTCCATCGATGGTAAGAGGCAGAAATTGAAAATCTACAACACCGAACCGGAAGATGAAGGCATATACTCTTGCGAGGTGAGTTCGATTGAAACTTCCACCTAATTCATATTTTTACTTTGTTCCAACTTCTAGGTCGGTACCCAATCCTCAGAAGCAAGACTCACGGTACAAGTTCCATCGTGTACTTTCATCAGGCCTCTGCCAGAATTTATCATCGTTCCAATTAACACGGACGCCGTATTCGAAGTAGAACTCTCGAAAGATGACGTAGAGGTGACCTGGTTCAAAAACAACAAACGTATCGTAAAATCTTCAAGATACTCCATACACGAAGAACAAAGAGTAAGGAAATTGATAGTTCACAACACCACCTATGAGGATGAGTTAGAGTACAGCTGTACAGTTGAGAAGTATCAACTCAAGACTTCATCTAAGTTGAAGATTGGCGGTGAGTACAGTAAAAAGTATCTAATTGTACAATTATAATCATCGCATAGTATTTTTTCATTGAATGGAAGATTTAAAAACAACTACCGAATAACTTATTGAGACAACACAGTAAATGAAGTTGTATTGCACCTAGCTACAACAAACTGATCAAACTGATGAGGCCAATGAGCCTGAATACACTATGACCCACTTAAAAGCGGGACACATCCCTAAAATTTGCATTTTTTCTCCGATTTCGAAGAACT
>WOGL01000002.1:0-33623 GCA_015342145.1 Leptinotarsa rubiginosa | reverse complement strand
ATTGAAGTAATGGTAACTTTATTAAGGCATTATTTAGAAAGCTTAAGTATTCATAATATAAACATAAAAAAATAGCAGTTCAGGTATACTGGTACTTCTTACTGTTTTTTTGAGTATATAACCTTTCGCAATCTGAAAAATAAACAAAGCTAAATCAATAGAGAACCTGCTGAAGTATTATAAAGGGCAAACTTGAGCCATATTCAGTCTACATTTTTTTGATATCTGAAATTAGGTTTTCCGATTCTTAACTGTTATGTAAGTTTCATAAAAAGTATTGTTAGGTCAAACATTATTGTTCATTGTTAATCCTTTTTGAAGAAACGGCGTTAATTTTTTCTTTAGTTGAAGAAAAACCTCAACATCCTTGTAAGCCATCACCATGTGGTCCATATAGTCAATGCCGTGAAGTTAACAATCACGCTGTATGCTCCTGCAACTCCGGTTATATTGGATCACCACCTATGTGTAGACCTGAATGCTTAGGCAGCTCAGAATGTTCACAGGATAAAGCCTGTATTTCTCAAAAATGTATTGATCCATGTCCTGGAACTTGTGGTATAAACGCAAATTGCAGAGTAATCAACCACAATACCATTTGCAGCTGCTCACCAGGATTTACGGGAGAACCGTTTATACGTTGCTCTAAACTGGAATGTATGTTTGCTTTTCTATTTTCTACTTTTTCTGTGTAATCTTCTTCTTCTTCTTTTCTAGTACTTCCGCCTTCTAAAGACATAGGCGACCCATGTTTACCATCACCATGTGGACCTAACTCTCAATGTCGAATCATTGGCTCTCAACCTGCATGTTCTTGTTTACCAAATTTTATCGGTCGACCTCCAAACTGCCGACCAGAATGTATGAACGACTTGGAATGTCCTAATAATCTTGCATGTAAAGCCGATAAATGTAAAGATCCTTGTCCTGGATCATGCGGTATTAATGCCCAATGTAGTGTAGTGAATCATAGCCCTGTTTGTTCTTGCCTACCTGGCTATAATGGTGATCCATTTAGATCTTGTTCTTTACCCACATTGAGTAAGGATGCTCAAAATTCTTTGGTGGACTATAATTCTAATTGAATTAATTACTTTGTTTTTCAGCTACAGAACGAACTCCTCCATCATCGCCTTGTTTCCCTTCTCCATGCGGCCCAAATGCCGAATGTCGCGAGAAAAATGGTGCCGGTGCATGTATTTGTTCAAAAGGCTATGAAGGGGATCCATACGATAGCAATAAAGGATGCCATCGAGAATGCGAAGAAAACATAGACTGTTCATCACACTTGGCTTGTCTTGCATATAAATGTATAGATCCCTGTGTTGGAACTTGTGGAATATCGGCTGAATGTACAGTAATCCAACATGTTCCCACCTGTACTTGTCCAACAGGTTCCACTGGGGACCCGTTTTTCCAGTGTAAAGAAGTTATTGCAGAATTACCCAAAACTGAGAATCCGTGTCAACCATCTCCGTGTGGACCAAATAGTCAATGTAGAGAAGTCAACAAACAAGCAGTTTGCTCTTGTGCTCCTTCTTATATTGGTGTACCTCCAAATTGTCGACCAGAATGTATTGTCAGTTCAGAATGTGCTTTGGATAGAGCTTGTATCAACCAGAAATGTAGTGATCCTTGTCCAAATACCTGTGGTTTGGGAGCCCAGTGTACCACCAAAAATCATAATCCCATATGTGCTTGTCCTCCAGGCTTCACAGGAGATCCATTTTCAAGGTGTTCACCACAACGTAAGTACATTTTAATCAAACATAGTCAACTAAATGTTGAAAAACAACGTTTTCAGAATATTTTTTCTTCTTTCACAGTTTTATAAATAGTAGTAATTTCAATCAACCAAAGTGATTTCAATTAACCATAGAAACATTTATTACAATTACATCAATTGGGAAAGTTTTATTTTCTTTGAATCCGAGGTCGAAATATTCAATAAACACAAAATTCTGAAAATACATCTTGATCTCAAGTAGTTTTTTCAAATGTGGGGAGAGCTATAGTCTGGTAGCCTCAGCGCGCTTATAATGGATAGGTATTTGTCAATTTTCAATTCAGTACAGTAGTTTCCTCAGAGAAACATAAAATTTCATTTGTGAGCAAATAGAAAAACGAAAATATAATTCTATGTAATCGTACTATATGTGGAGTATATTGATTTTTTATCTTTTCAGCCATTGTGGAAGAACCCCCGCAAACAGAAAGACCACCATCATGCTACCCTTCACCATGCGGTCCTAATGCTCAATGTAAGATGATACTAGGTAGTCCATCTTGTTCCTGCTTACCAAATTTCATTGGATCTCCACCTAACTGTAGGCCAGAGTGTCTCTTAAGCACAGAATGTAACAGTCAACTTGCCTGTATAAATCAGCAATGTAAAGATCCTTGTCCTGGATCATGTGGAATTAATGCTGGATGCCATGTTATCAATCATCTACCAATATGTACTTGTTCTGAAGGCCATACAGGTGATCCATTTACCCAATGTAATGTAATCATACCAATCACTACACCACCACCACAAGTAGACCCTTGCTATCCATCACCATGTGGACCAAATGCTCAGTGCAACAATGGCATATGTTCATGTCTGACAGATTTCATTGGAAATCCTTATGAATCTTGTAGGCCAGAATGCATCCTGAGTACAGAATGTTCACGAGACAAAGCCTGTATACGAAACAAATGTCGTGATCCATGCCCAGGAACTTGTGGACAAAACGCTCGTTGCGATATTATCAATCACATTCCAACTTGTTCTTGTCCTGATACATTTACTGGAGATCCATTCACCAACTGCAGAATGGTTGAACAAATATCAACAATACCTCAAGATCCTTGCAAGCCATCACCATGTGGGCCCAATAGTCAGTGCAAAAATATCAACCATCATGCAGTTTGTTCATGTCTTCAAGGATACCAAGGTAGCCCTCCATCTTGTAGGCCTGAATGTCTTGTTAGCGCCGAGTGTTCTTCGAACAGAGCATGTATCAATAAAAAATGTATAGATCCTTGTCCGGGCTCCTGCGGAGTGAATGCACGTTGTGAAGTCCGAAACCATAGTCCGATTTGCAGCTGTCAAGAGGGTCAAACAGGTGATCCATTCCAAAGCTGTAGAGAAATGCCAAAAGAGGCTCCTCCGCCAGTACAAAGGAATCCTTGTGAGCCATCGCCATGCGGTCCTAATTCCCTATGTAAAACAAGTGGAGAAACTCCATCGTGTACCTGCCAGCTGGGTTACATTGGTAATCCTCCAAATTGTCGACCCGAGTGTGTAATAAATACTGATTGTCCTAGTTCTGAAGCATGCATAAACAACAAATGCAAAGATCCTTGTCCAGGTAGCTGCGGTGATAATGCAGAGTGTCGTGTAATCACACATACAGTTTCTTGTTCCTGTGCTACGGGTTTCACTGGTAATCCATTTGTTCAGTGTATTGTTATGGAAAAAGAAATACCTAATCCTTGTGAACCTTCTCCTTGTGGATCGAATGCTGAATGTAGACAGAGAAATGGAGTTGGTGCTTGCATTTGCATAGAAAATTATCAAGGAAATCCGTATGAAGGTTGTCGACCAGAATGTGTGCTCAGCTCAGATTGTGCTGCAAACACAGCTTGCATCAGAAATAAATGTGCTGATCCATGTCCATCTGTTTGTGGAGAAAATGCAGAATGTTCTGTGATTAATCATATTCCGGTGTGTACTTGCCTTTCAGGATTCAAAGGAGATCCATTCGTTGTTTGTACTCCAATCCCTCCAATACGTAAGTAGAAGTTTTGAAATATTAAAATTTTAGCTAACAAACTGTATTTCAGTTCCTACTGAGCCAACAGTGGCAGACCCGTGCAGCCAAAATCCATGTGGGCCTTACAGTCAATGTCGAAATGTAAACGACCAGGCTGTATGCTCCTGTTTACCTGAATACACCGGATCACCTCCCAATTGTAAGCCAGAATGTATTGTTAGTTCTGAATGCCCACAAAATCGTGCATGCCACAAATTCAAATGCGCTAACCCATGCATAGGGACTTGTGGAATTGGTGCTAGATGTGAAGTCATTAATCATAATCCAATCTGCAGTTGTAATTCAGGATTAACTGGTGATCCTTTCACTAGATGTTTTGAATTACCACCATCAGATTTTCATCCAACAGAAAATCCTTGTATTCCGTCACCTTGTGGACCAAATTCGCTATGCCGGGCAGTTGGAAATCAACCATCATGTTCTTGTAACGAAAATTATATTGGAACTCCGCCTAGTTGTAGACCTGAATGTTCTGTTAATACCGATTGTCCCTCCAACTTTGCTTGCATAACGGAGAAATGCAGAGATCCGTGTCCAGGTTCGTGTGGATTCAATGCTGAATGTAGGGTGCAGAATCATATCCCTATATGTTCCTGCCTAGAAGGATTCACGGGGGATTCATTTACTGAATGTTCTAAAATGCAACCTCCAAAACAAGAAGAACCTACAGACCCTTGTGAAAAAGCTCCTTGTGGTCAAAATGCTCAGTGCACGGATGGTATTTGTTCATGTTTACCATTATATCACGGTGACCCCTATTTTGGATGTAGACCAGAATGTACAATGAATACGGACTGTTCTCCAAGCAAAGCATGCGTTAATATGAAATGTATTGATCCATGTCCAGGAACATGTGGCCAAGGCGCTGCATGTGATGTTATAAATCATATACCAACTTGCAGTTGCCCACTAGGTTTTGAAGGAGATCCATTCACTAACTGCAGACCCATTAAAAAAATTGGTGAGTGGAATTATTATTGTTATTTTT
This sequence comes from Leptinotarsa rubiginosa, assembly GCA_015342145.1. Classification (NCBI taxonomy): domain Eukaryota; kingdom Metazoa; phylum Arthropoda; class Insecta; order Coleoptera; family Chrysomelidae; genus Leptinotarsa; species Leptinotarsa rubiginosa. The sequence continues at coordinate 28,814 of WOGL01000002.1, read as the reverse complement.
TTATTATTGATAAAATATGAACTATGCTTTCATTCATGAATATGTTATTTATTGTAGATCAAGTACGAAATCCATGTCAGCCATCACCCTGCGGACCAAATAGTGTGTGTAGAGTAATTAATGAAGTTGCAGTTTGCTCATGTCAACCTGATGTAATCGGAAGTCCTCCATCATGCCGCCCAGAGTGTGTAGTTAGTGCTGAATGTCCTTTAACCAGAGCTTGTCTCAATAAAAGATGTGTAGATCCATGTCCAGGTACATGTGGTGTGGGGGCTAAATGCCAAGTAATCAACCATAATCCAATATGTAGCTGCTTGGAGGGTAATACAGGAGATCCATTCGTAAGGTGTTACAGTTTGCCAAAAGGTAAGACTTCATATTAATTTAAACAAAGTAAACCGAAAATCATGACTTGAAATATGAGCGAATAAATATATCAAAATTGAAGCACGAACATTTCTGCCACCATGCCATTGATGACGTACTTATTAGAAATTTAAATTTGACGATAGCGTCGACAAAAATCCAAAAATGGCCATTTAGTGGAATGTGTCAATCCCTTTCTTTCGAAAACGACAATTTAACGATATAACATTTACTGAAGCTCCTCACCCTCTTATCTGAGTTCACTGTTGCATGCTGAATTTACTTTGCTGTCACTCCATGAAACTTCATTGGTCACCTGAAAATAAAGTGATTCTAATTGAATTTCATCTGTTACAACTTTTACAGAATGCATCTTTTTATATCTACACTTCATAATGACGTTTCCTTTAAATGTATAGAAATCATAGGATTTTTTCAGAGAAACTCTACAAAATTTGAATCAATACTAATTATTGACAAAAATTATTGACATCAACGAGTGACAGAAAACTGAAATATCACTGATTGCTATTCATCTCCAGGACTCACTCTTGGTGAAAAACATTTGGAATTAACTGTCACTAAATGTTTGAATAGTTTGAGTATTTATTGTAACTAACCTATACATACCTTTATATCAGAAGTCTTACAGTCATTTAAAGGAAACTCAAGGCTAATGAGCTTGGCAGTCGATGCTTCAAATTGTAATAAAAAAGGGACACTTGTACTTTGAGACCAATGATATCGCAGTAACATTCTTATTTCTGTCAAACTCTTGAAATTTACAAAGCACACAATTTTCAAATCTATGAATAAAAAGGTTTGTGATTCAGTATTTCCATTTCAATTTCAAGCAAATTACAAACAAATATCATAAACCATTCAAAAGACTCAAGTTTAGCACAACAGCTCAGCACAGTATTTGTCTCAAAACTTGCTGTGTTATATTATTATTCCACATACGAACAAAGACAAAAATATTATGTTTTAAAATGTATTTAAAACAGATTTTCATGAGGAATGTTTTCGAAATTATATCTTCCTTCAGCAGATACAACATTTTTCATCTTAAAATGATAATATCTCAAGAAAAGTGAATTAGCAAGCTCTAATAAATTTGACAGTTGAATAAGATACCTCCATAGTTCATACTCTTCATAAAAATATGAACTTTAGACAAAGCCCACATGATTTATAAAAATAAGAATCGCAAATGAACTGTAATTCGATATTTTTTCCATGAAAACATCGAAGTTACACAGTTACCGTTGTTTTGTGTAGTTGATATTTTGTCTTTTGTTTTCGTACCACTGTAAAATGAATATTACCTTCTTCAAATTGAACTATAATTTATTTAAGTTGACTTTTGAATTCATAAAATGCTTTTGATTAGATATAAATAATGCATTATTATTTTCATTTTTCAGAAAACCCTGTTTCGATAAATCCGTGTGATCCTAGTCCGTGCGGTCCAAACTCACACTGCCTGGTTCGATTGGGCAGTCCTGCTTGTTCGTGTCTCGAAAATTACGTCGGTGTACCGCCTAACTGTCGACCGGAGTGTACGATAAATCCTGAATGTCCTAGTAGTCGCGCTTGCGTAAATCAGAAGTGTCGCGATCCGTGTCCAGGAAGCTGTGGTTCTAATGCCATTTGCAATGTGATAAATCAGAGTCCAGTGTGTTCCTGTCACTCTGGATATACTGGTGATCCCTTCCAAGGCTGTATAACTGTACCTGGTGAGTTTTATGCATGGGTTTTTTTTACAAACGAATACCGATGATAATTTCTAATGGCGAGTGTTGAAAATGAATGGTAACTGACAATGTTGACTTGTCAAAATATCACTGGTATTCTGTTCTTAGCATGCATTTCAAGTTTGAATTTACATTCACAACGGTTTCCTCCTTGCAGCAAATCGAGAATAGTAACAAGTTTATTTCAACTTGCTTGAATGCATACCTTGAAGTGAAATTTCCTTCTTCATAATCGTAGTGAAAAAATAGCAGTTCCAAAAACGGTATATCCCCGACAGTTCATCAGGAGATAATAAGTCAACGAACATTTCACAAAATGGTTCAGATATATTTCAACAATCAAAACACAACCTCTTGGAAAAATCACATTGCAGTTATATTAATGACTTCATGTCATGATGTGTTGTATTTAAAATGTGGGAAAACCGACTAGACAATTTCTACCCTTCTAAGTTTCACAAACCCGTTGTACATTGTTTCCCAAATGATACCATCTTCAATTTCAAAATGAAAACCTAGAAACTTTCCGAATTTTTTTTGCTCGTATTGTGCGTGCGTTAGGCAGATACTTTGGATGATCCTTAATTTATGGAATGTACAATGTTTACAAGAGAATAAACCGTAGTTTTTTTAGTACGATGAAGTCATATATAGCTGTATAATTTTAAACATGAAACAACAGGAAATTTCACTATTAATATTTTAACTCAGGATATGAAACTGCAATCGAGGAACCTTATAATTAATGCATGCTTCCGCTGTACATACTAATTGCTTTTATTATCAAGGGGATGTAAGGTAGGGATGATCCCCCAACGATGCCAGCGAGCTTAAAAATCACCTCCCTCCCAATTCCGCCTGCTTAAATCAATAAAATCCTCCAGAAGATCCGTTAAGTCTTAATAACTAGAGCTTCGTAAAAAATGGTTCACGAGCGTATTCACAGAACAAATACCTCTTACCTCGACGCTTACAATTTTAATTCCCCAATGCTTTACAATAGACCCTGCAAAGCAGCTAATAAATGCGTCGATATAAACTACATGGTGGTATTAATTGGTATAAGCTTAGAGCTCCAAGCGAAACTAAAAGGGTATCTAATATTTGCGCTTCTTATTTATAATTGTATCAAAATAATCCCCAATTCTCATTACAGCCATGTTGCCAGAACCTGAAAATATCAACCCGTGTATACCATCTCCTTGCGGAATAAATGCTCTTTGTAAAGAAAGAAATGGAGCTGGTTCTTGTATTTGTCTCCCTGAATATGTAGGTAATCCCTATGATAAGTGTCGACCAGAATGTGTTCAAAATTCAGATTGTCCATCAACCAGAGCTTGTATAAGAAATAAATGTACAGACCCATGCCCCGGTACTTGTGGTCCACAAGCTTTCTGTCGCGTTATCAACCACTCACCATCTTGCACCTGTATTGAGGGGTATATTGGAGATCCATTCAAATACTGTAGCATTCCTGCCCAAGAACGTAAGATTATGTCCTAATTGATGACTTTCAATAATTAAAGTGATTGCTTTCCTAATAGCCGTACGTGATACAATTGATTCCAACCCTTGTCAACCATCTCCATGTGGGCCAAACAGTGAATGCAGAAAAATAAATAATCAAGCTGTTTGCTCCTGTTCTCCCAACTATATAGGTAGCCCACCAGTATGTAGACCAGAATGTGTAGTGAGCACTGAATGTATTCCAAGTAAAGCATGTATCAATCAAAAGTGCGTCGATCCTTGTCTTGGAACTTGCGGGCTCAATTCAAAATGCCAAGTTATTAATCATAGTCCCATCTGTTCTTGCCAAATACGATACACAGGGGATCCATTCCTGAGGTGTTACCCCATACCCCGTGAGTTTGATCTAATTTGTGATATTTCATGTACTAAACATGTATTTTCAGCACCGATGCTCATACCAGAATCTATAACTACACAACAACCCTGCAGTCCGTCACCCTGTGGACCAAATTCCCAATGTAAAGATTCAGGTGGATTTCCGTCTTGTATTTGTTTACCAGAATTTATAGGTAGTCCGCCAAATTGCAGGCCTGAGTGTACAATAAACCCAGATTGTCCTAGCAATTTGGCGTGTATTCGACAAAAATGCATCGATCCTTGTCCAGGATCATGTGGAGTAAATGCTAACTGTAACGTATTGAATCATAATTCTATTTGTACGTGTCCAGTAGATTTTACAGGTAATCCTTTCACAAATTGTTATGCTGAACAAAAAGAAATTGAACCAATTAAAAATCACGATCCCTGCTATCCATCTCCTTGTGGCACGAATGCTCTTTGCGACAATGGTTTATGTACTTGTTTATCAGAATATCATGGTGACCCATACAGAGGTTGTAGACCAGAATGTGTTTTAAATAATGACTGTCCAAAAAATAAAGCATGTTTGAAAAATCGTTGCTTGGATCCCTGTCACGGCACGTGTGCAAGTACTGCAATCTGCCAAATTATAAATCACATACCAATGTGCAGTTGCCCACCAGATACTACAGGAAATGCATTTATCACATGCAGGGTAATAAGAAGTACGTATTTATTCAAATAGCCTAAAACAGAAATTAATATTGCACTATTTTAGCACCGCCAGAACAAAATCCTTGCAACCCATCACCTTGTGGTCCAAATAGTCTGTGCAGAGAAATTAATGGTCAGGCAGTGTGTTCATGTATATCCAGTTATATAGGCAGCCCCCCAACTTGTAGGCCTGAATGTGTAATTAGTTCTGAGTGTTCTTTGCTACAAGCTTGTGTCAACCAAAAATGCATCAATCCTTGTCCTGGAACGTGCGGGATAAATGCAAAATGCCAAGTTATAAATCACAATCCCATATGTTCTTGTCCTTCCAGTTTTATAGGTGACCCATTCACCAGATGTATACCAAAACGTAAGAATGAAAGCAACAGTCCATTAGAAAAGCTTAACAATTTCATTTCAGCACTAGAGGAGCCTATAATAGTTTCCAAAAATCCATGTCTGCCATCCCCGTGTGGACCAAACTCCATTTGTAGGCAAAGTGGTGATTCGCCATCATGTTCTTGTTTGCCAGAATATGTTGGTGCTCCTCCCAATTGCCGACCAGAATGTGTGACAAATAGTGAATGCTCATTTGAATTAGCATGCATCAACAGAAAATGTGCCAATCCATGTCTCGGAGTTTGTGGGCAGAACACAGATTGTAAAGTTATTAGCCACACCCCTAACTGCATATGTGTGACTGGTTATGAAGGAGATCCATTTATACAATGTTCAAAAATTAAACACCCCGCTGTCGAAAAATCGAAGAATCCGTGCAATCCCTCTCCTTGCGGGTCTAATGCGATTTGTAAAGATCGGAATGGAGTTGGAGCTTGTGTTTGTTTGCCAGATTATCTTGGAAACCCTTATGAAGGCTGCCGCCCAGAATGCATACTGAATTCGGATTGTCCATCGAGCAAAGCTTGCATAAGAAATAAATGCATAGATCCTTGCCCTGGTACATGTGGCCAGAATACGAATTGTCAAGTAATCAACCATATTCCGGCTTGTACTTGTAATTCTGGATACAGTGGAGATCCATTCAGATATTGCAGTATCTCACCTGAACGTAAGATGCTCATAGAGAAATAAGTGATTTTATATAATCATGATTTATCATTTCAGCTCCCAGGGAAGTCATTCAAAATTCATGTGAACCCTCTCCATGTGGACCAAATAGTCAATGTCGCATTGTCAATGATCAAACAGTCTGCTCATGTTTACCTAATTATACCGGTAATCCTCCAGATTGTAGGCCAGAATGCACAGTCAGTTCCGAATGTGCACTAAATAAGGCGTGTATTAATCAAAAATGTATTGATCCTTGTTCAGGAACCTGTGGTTTGAAATCTGAATGCAGAGTAATAAATCATAGCCCTATTTGTAGCTGTCTTGGAGGTTTCACAGGAAACCCATTTACGAGGTGCCTTCCTATAATAGGTAAGATCAAATATTCATTATCAAATGTTTTTCTACGGTGTATGTTTCCCATAGTTCATGAGCAAGAAATCGTTCCCATAGTAACTGATCCTTGTGTACCATCGCCTTGTGGTCCGTACAGTGTATGTAGAGATTTCATGGGATCACCATCTTGTTCGTGTGCAGATAACTATATTGGAAGTCCACCAAATTGTAGACCTGAATGTACAATCAATGCCGATTGCGCTAGTAACTTGGCATGTATTCGAGAAAAATGCCGGGATCCTTGCCCAGGTTCGTGTGGAACAGAAGCGCAATGTAATGTTGTTTCTCATACGCCAATGTGTACTTGCCCTGAAGGATTCACTGGAGATCCTTTCAACTATTGTCGGGTGATGCCACAAGAAACTGAACCAGTAATAAACGATCCATGCAATCCGAGCCCATGTGGTCCAAATAGCCTCTGTGAAGAAGGAACTTGTAGCTGTTTGCCAGAATATAATGGCGATCCTTACAGAGGATGTAGACCTGAATGTGTTTTGAATAGTGATTGCTCCAAAAATATGGCATGTATGAGAAATAAATGTGTGGATCCTTGTCCAGGAACTTGTGGATTGAATGCCTTGTGTACTACTTTCAATCATATTCCTATGTGCACGTGTCTGGAAGGTTACAAAGGAAATGCTTTCGTTATGTGTAAACCTATTCCAGGTAAATTAATGTTGAGACATTATATCTAGGTATGTAATTAATTGTATGCATTTTAGACGATTTACCCAAAAATCCATGCAATCCAAGTCCGTGTGGACCGAATAGTCAATGTAAAGGAATGAATGGCCAAGCTGTTTGCTCTTGTGTATTGGGTTATATTGGTAGTCCTCCTACCTGTAGACCTGAATGTATTACAAATATGGAATGTCGTCTCGATCAGGCATGTGTAAATCAAAAATGTATTGATCCCTGTCCAGGAACTTGTGGTTTGAATGCCAAGTGCCAAGTAGTCAATCATAATCCAATATGCTCGTGTCCAATCAAATATACCGGAGATCCATTCACAAGATGTTTAGAAATACGTAAGCATGAAAATGTTTAATCGAAAGTATGATTAAATATGGAACTTTTTATTCAGATGCGGAGCCAGTGAGTGACGTTCCCATTAATCCATGTCAACCTTCTCCGTGTGGTCCAAATGCGGAATGTAGAGTATCTGGAGATTCTCCATCTTGCTCTTGTTTGGCAAATTTCATTGGAACACCACCGAATTGTCGTCCAGAGTGCATTAGTAATTCTGAATGTTCCATGCATTTGGCATGTATCAACAAAAGGTGTAAGGATCCTTGTCCAGGTATTTGTGGTTTGAATGCAGAATGTCGAGTAGTTAGCCACACACCAAATTGTGTCTGTTCGCCTGGATACTTCGGAGATCCATTTAGTCAGTGCAATAGTCAAGATAAGCCCGTGAGAGAAGTTTTGAATCCCTGTCAACCTTCACCTTGTGGAGTGAACGCAGTGTGTAAAGAGAAAAACTCTGCGGGATCATGCGTTTGTGCACCAGAATACATCGGCAACCCATATGAGGAATGTAGACCTGAATGTTCAATAAACTCAGATTGTCCTTCAAATAAAGCATGTGTGAGGAACAAATGTCAAGATCCTTGTCCAGGAGCGTGTTCACCAAATGCCAATTGTCAAGTTTTAAACCATTTACCTACATGTACATGTATTATTGGATACACGGGAGACCCGTTTCGATATTGTTATTTAGTTGTTGAAAAACGTAAGAAACCATTATACTCTCCAAATTATTTATTGATATTTGATTTTTTCGTAGCTGAAAATGACAAATCTCAAAACCCATGTTTTCCATCACCATGTGGCCCAAACAGTCAATGTCGTGAAATTAACAGCCAAGCAGTTTGTTCGTGTCTTCCTAATTATATAGGTAGCCCACCAGGTTGCCGACCCGAATGTACAGTCAGCTCAGAATGTACAATGGAAACATCTTGCGTTAATCACAAATGTATTGACCCATGTCCAGGAATCTGTGGAGTAAATACACATTGTCACGTTATCAAACATAGTCCCATTTGTAGCTGTCAAGACGGATACACCGGAGATCCGTTCACAAAATGTTTCCGTATACCTCGTAAGCCAGTAAATATTGACATTGATTTCCTAAATCTGTAGAGTAAAATTTCAGCTTCACGACCAAAACCAATTATTGAGGCAACCTTGACTCCTTGCATTCCATCTCCATGTGGTCCTAATTCACAATGTAGGGAAATAGGAAACTCTCCTGCCTGTTCTTGTTTGCCAGAATTTCTTGGGAGTCCACCAAATTGCAGGCCAGAATGTAGTATCAGTTCTGATTGTACAAGTAACCTAGCATGTATTCGTAATAAATGCACAGATCCATGTCCCGGCTCTTGTGGAGCAGGAGCTCAATGTACAGTTTTCAGCCATACTCCCATTTGTTCCTGTCCTGATGGATATACTGGTGATCCCTTCAGTTTCTGTCAGTTGAAACCTCCAACAGGTACTAATGTTTTTATTGCGATGAATATTCAAAATAATCTATCCAATCTTCTTTTAGCTGTAGAGCCTGAAGAAACTGATCCTTGCACCCCTTCACCTTGCGGTGTAAATGCAAAATGTGAAAATGGAATATGCTCATGTTTAAATGAATATCAAGGCGATCCTTATCGGGGTTGCAGACCAGAATGTGTACTGAGTTCCGATTGTTCCAGAGATAAATCTTGTATTAATAATAAATGCAAAGATCCATGTCCTGGTATATGTGGTCAGAATGCGGTATGCAATGTCATCAATCACATTCCGATGTGTTCCTGCCTTGAAAAATATGAAGGCAATGCTTTCTTGGGTTGTTTACCAATAAGAGGTAATTCTATTTTTTTACCGTTAACTTGAAACATTATATTGACAGATATTTTCCTCTTAGTCGAAGTGAAGGACAATCCATGCCATCCATCACCGTGTGGTCCCAATAGCCGATGTAGAGAAATAAATGGTCAGGCCGTTTGTTCATGTGTACCAGGATATATTGGAAGTCCTCCAATATGCAGACCCGAGTGTGTAACTAGTCAGGAGTGTTCTCTAAGTCAGTCTTGTTTGAATCAAAAATGTATAGATCCATGTACAGGAACGTGTGGTATTCATGCCAATTGTCAAGTGGTCAATCATAATCCTATATGTTCCTGCCCGGAACGATTTTCAGGGGATCCTTTTATCAGATGTTCACCATTCCGTAAGCATATATATATTTTTGAAGTCACAAATACAACTGCATTGTCTTTTTTAGAAGAACCAGTTATTCAGGAAAATCCCTGCCAGCCTTCACCTTGCGGTCCAAACGCTCAATGTAAACCCATAGGAGATAGTCCATCTTGTTCGTGTCTTCCTAATTTCGTAGGGTCGCCACCTCATTGTAGACCGGAATGCGTCAGTAATAATGAATGTGCTAATAATCTAGCCTGTATCAATCTGAAATGTACAGACCCTTGTCCTGGAATTTGCGGGAAAAACGCAGAATGTAGAGTTATAAGTCATACTCCAAATTGTTTCTGTATTTTGGATTATCAAGGTGATCCATTCAGAGAATGTTTTTCACGACCAAGTAAGAAACTCGAATATTGCACATTTCTAATTTATCAATATCTATGAATAATGGCTTTATTTCAGCTCAAATGGTTCAAGATCACATATCTCCTTGTTCGCCGTCACCATGTGGGGCAAATGCCCAATGTAAAGAACAAGCTGGTGCTGGATCTTGTACATGTTTCATAGGCTATATTGGAAATCCATATGAAGGTTGTAGACCTGAGTGCGTGCTCAGCTCAGATTGTTCCTATAATCAGGCTTGCATCAAAAATAAATGTCAAGATCCCTGTCCTGGAACTTGTGGTCAGAATGCAAATTGCCAAGTCGTTAACCATTTACCGTCATGCACATGCATTGCCGGTTACACTGGTGATCCTTTCAAATACTGCAATTTACTCTCTCAACAACGTAAGTTCTTTTCCTTATCAGTCGTGGGCATAAGATATATAAAATGTGTTAACTCTTGTAGCCATACGAGATGAAATCACTTCAGTTCCTTGTCAGCCAAGTCCTTGTGGACCAAACAGCAAATGTCGTGATATAAACGGTCAATCAGTATGCTCGTGCCTACCAAATTATATAGGCAGTCCACCAGGTTGTAGGCCTGAGTGTACGGTCAGTGCTGAATGTCCTCAAACAAAGGCATGTGTGAATCAAAAATGTAAGGATCCTTGCCCAGGAACATGTGGTGTGAATGCTAACTGTCAAGTAATAAACCACAGTCCAATTTGCAGTTGTAAATCGGTATTTACAGGGGATCCATTTACGAGATGCTACCTAATGCCTAGTGAGTTTTTGAAATAGTTATGACACAAGCATTACCTTCATTGAATTTTTATTACAGTACCTCTGCCTTCAGTTACGATAGTCCCAACAAATCCCTGTGTTCCTTCACCGTGTGGTCCAAATAGTCAATGTAGAGATATTGGTGGAATACCATCGTGTTCGTGTTTGCCAAATTATTCTGGAAGTCCACCAAATTGTAGACCAGAATGTTGTATAAATAGCGAATGTTCCAGTAATTTGGCTTGCATAAGAGAAAAATGCAGAGATCCTTGTCCTGGTTCATGTGGATCAAGTGCTTTATGTGCAGTTATCAATCATACTCCAGTTTGTTCTTGTCCAGAAGAATATACTGGAGATCCATTTACATACTGTCAACCAAAACCACAAGAAACGGAACCTATAAATGAAGATCCATGCAATCCGTCACCTTGTGGTCCAAACAGCGAATGTGACAATGGAATATGTACTTGTTTGGAAGAATACTATGGAGATCCCTATAGTGGTTGTAGACCGGAATGTCTACTGAATAATGACTGTTCACGAGACAAGGCATGTCTGAGGAATAAATGCCAAAACCCATGCGCTGGCACCTGTGGTCAGAATGCAGAATGCAGTGTTATTAATCATATACCAATGTGTTCTTGTATAGAGGGCTACAGCGGAAATGCGTTCATATCATGCAGAAAAATCGAACGTGAGTTTCATTGTTCCATCTTATTAAATGGCTTCTAACTTTTTCAATATTCAGATCTACCACCTCAAAACCCCTGTTCTCCATCTCCATGTGGACCAAATAGTCAGTGTAAAGGAATCAACGGCCAGGCAATTTGTTCTTGCATACCTGGATTTATTGGTAGTCCTCCAACTTGTAGACCAGAATGCATTACAAGTTCTGAATGCTCTCTCAACGAAGCATGTCTCAACCAAAAATGCATAAATCCTTGTCTTGGATCATGTGGTGTAGGAGCGCACTGTCAAGTGGTGAATCATAACCCTATATGTAGTTGTCCAACAAAATTTACTGGTGATCCATTTACTAGATGCCTGCTAATACGTAAGATAATTAGAACGTTTTTTTTTCAATATAAACTTTTTTTATTTGTAGAAGAAGAACAACCTGTAATCGTAACAAATCCTTGTCAACCAACTCCTTGCGGTCCGAATTCTCAATGTAAAGAAATTAATGGCTCTCCATCATGTTCCTGTCTACCAGAAACTATAGGGTCTCCTCCCAATTGTAGGCCAGAATGTATTAGCAACGGCGAGTGTGCCAACCACTTAGCATGTATTAACCAGAAGTGCAAAGATCCTTGTCTAAATACTTGTGGGCTCAACTCTGAATGTAGAGTAATTAGTCATACACCAAATTGTATATGTTTAATAGGATTTGTTGGGGATCCATTTAGTCACTGTATGCCGGAGACACCCCTTAAAAATGAAATATTATCTCCTTGTTCTCCATCCCCTTGTGGATCAAACGCACAATGTAAAGAACAAAATGGCGCTGGTGCTTGTATATGCTTACCAGATTACATAGGTAACCCTTACGAAGGTTGCCGACCGGAATGTGTTCTGAACACAGATTGTTCGTACGATAAGGCCTGCGTTAACCACAAATGTGTAGACCCCTGTCCTGGGACCTGCGGAATGAATGCCCTCTGCCAAGTAGTAAACCACATACCGTCTTGTACATGCATGACTGAATACACTGGAAACCCGTTTAAATACTGTACTTTCATTAAACGTAAGATATTTTTATTGCATTAAGGTAGTAGGTATACATAATAATAAACAAATTTTTAGCAACTCTTGTAGAAGAACCATATAACGTATGTCAACCATCGCCCTGTGGGGCAAACAGTCAATGTAGGGAGATAAATAATCAAGCTGTATGTTCTTGTTTGCCAAACTATATTGGAATACCACCAGGTTGTAAACCAGAATGCGTTATTAATAGTGAATGTACTCCTAATAAAGCTTGTGTTAATCAGAAATGTATTGATCCATGTCCTGGGACTTGTGGAAAAAACACAAACTGTAGAGTGATTAACCACAGTCCTATATGTTCCTGTCAGCCAGGAAAAACAGGAAATCCATTCACTAGATGTACTTCAATACCACGTAAGATCTAAGAAGGAGTATAACACAGTTCATATAGTTTCTATTTCTACAGCACTGGAACCGTCATACAAACCAGCTGTTTTTCATCCATGCCAACCTTCTCCTTGTGGACCAAATAGTGAATGTCGAGAGGTGAATGGTTTGCCATCTTGCTCCTGTGCTTCAACATTCAAAGGACACCCTCCTAATTGCCGACCCGAATGTTCCATCAATTCAGAATGTCTCAGCAATTTAGCGTGCATAGAAGAAAAATGTAGAAATCCTTGCATAGGTGCATGTGGTGTAAATGGCAAATGCAGTGTGTTTAATCATACTCCAATGTGTACTTGTCCGGAAGGGTATACTGGAGATCCCTTCAGTTCTTGCTATTTTAAACCTATTGATCGTATGTACCAAACATGAAGGCTTCATTTTTTATTCTAACAAATTATTGTCTTGATTATCATACAGGATGCTACATTTTTTCAAACTTTCTAGTGAAGAAGAACTGATATAAAATTCTTTAATTTTTGGAAATCCTATTTACAGATACTTCGTGACAAAGACATTTATGAAAAAGAAGACCCTTTATCACTTTTCATTAAAAAGTGAATGAGTGAGATTCAGATTTATTTCTCCTGAATTTTTTAAGTTCCCTAATATTGAATGCTATGAGCTGTCAGAAAACAAATGCACATTTTTAAAACCTAAAGAAGCAGTATATATTTCTAGTGTAACTTGTTTACTCTCAGATGATAACCAATATGACAGTGGCTAAACCTTGGATCTTTGATCCTAAGAGGGATATCCAGTCGATAATCTGTGAAGTCAGTAGATGGCTAGTGTATCAGCTAGCAGACACTCTTAAAGCCTCAGATGTACTGGATGAAATTTCGAGTTTGGCAGTTGATGGATAACTTGTAATGCTTTTAGCAAATGTGTCGTTTTGATTTCTTAAATGCCAATGTGTGTTCATCATCCACTGACTGGATGGTGACAGATGTTTCAACAGCTGAAATGGCAAATAATTCTCCAAAAATCAATAAGTCTTGGCTTTTGAGAATGGTAAGACTACCGCCTTGCCCAAGTCTCTATGAGACTTCTTAGGATTGATCACAGAGGAAAGCAACTAATTGGCGGTTATAACGATTTTCATATTAGTTTGGATTTCGATTTTTCACCTTTCATTCATGGACTATTATTGGCGTTCTCCGAGTAGACGAAGAACGTGTGTCAGATCTATTTACGTTCTCAAATATATGATTTTGTGAGATTTTAAAAGGCCTGTATCTTTTATGATGATGGAGATAACAATATTCAGATTTCTCAGTGAATGTTCGGATCACTAAATATACAACTCATTTCAATTCCTTTTAGAAACAATCGTGAAAGATGATCCTTGTAATCCTTTCCCATGTGGGTCAAATGCACAATGTGATGATGGCATTTGTACATGTTTACATGAATATCATGGAGATCCTTACACCGGATGTAGGCCTGAATGTGTTTTAAGCAATGAATGTCCAAGAGAGAAGGCTTGCGTAAAAAATAAATGCATTGATCCTTGTCAAGGAATATGTGGTCAAAATGCCCAATGCAATATATTCAACCACATTCCAATGTGTTCTTGTCCCTTGGGTTACACAGGAAGTGCATTCGTTCAATGCTCAAAAATTCAAGGTATTTTTCAATTATTCTGTTTTTGTTCAGACATAAAACTTCATATTTCAGAACCGATTATGAGAAATCCCTGTAGCCCAACCCCGTGTGGACCTAATAGCCAATGCAAGGAAGTTAATCAACAAGCAGTATGCTCATGTTTATTGGGTTATATCGGTAGTCCACCAACTTGTAGACCAGAATGTGTTTCTAGTTCAGAATGCCCCCTTAATGAAGCATGTGTCAATCAGAAATGTATAGATCCTTGTCCAGGTACATGTGGAATAAATGCAAAATGTCAGACAGTGAATCATAATCCTATATGTAGTTGCCCGGTTAGATTCTCAGGTGACCCATTCTCGAGATGTTACGTTTTCGGTAAGATCATACTCAATTATTCTAAAAATAATCTATAATGAAAATTTCTATTCAAGAACCTGTTGAAGATTCATCTGATCCATGTCAACCGTCACCTTGTGGCCCAAATGCACAATGCAGAGTAACAAACGGGTCTCCTTCCTGCACTTGTCTAGAAGGATTCATTGGATTTCCACCTAATTGTAGGCCCGAGTGTATCAGTAATAGTGAATGTGCTAGTCAATTAGCTTGCATTAACCAAAAATGTAGGGATCCCTGTCCTGGAACTTGTGGCCAGAATGCAAATTGTAAAGTTGTTAGTCATACGCCAATTTGCGTTTGCACAGTGGGTTTTACCGGTGATCCATTCCTCATTTGTCATGTGATACAAGTCCTACGTCCAGTCGAGATCGTATCTCCTTGCATTCCTTCACCCTGCGGTGCTAATGCACAATGTAAAGTAAAACTTGGAGCAGGAGCGTGTATATGTCTGCCAGATTACATCGGAAATCCGTATGAAGGCTGTAGACCAGAATGTATTTTGAATTCAGACTGCCCTTCAAACAAAGCTTGTGTAAGAAATAAGTGTACGGATCCTTGCCCTGGCACTTGTGGCCACGGAGCAAGTTGTCAAGTAATCAATCACTTGCCATCGTGTACCTGTCTGGAAGGGTTAACAGGAGATCCATTTACCCATTGCACTTTTCCAATTCAAGAAAAACGTAAGAAAGTTTTGGCTTTTGAAAAACTTTTTTGAATAAAGTAAATTCTATTTTAGCATTGGAGGATGATGTTTCTAGTAACCCGTGTCATCATTCACCTTGTGGCCCAAATAGCCAGTGTCGCGAAATTAATCAGCAGGCAGTGTGCTCGTGCCTACCAAATTATGTTGGAAGCCCTCCTGGGTGTAGGCCAGAGTGTACAGTCAGTTCAGAGTGTTCTCGAAACAAAGCTTGCCTTAACAAGAAATGTACAGACCCTTGTCCTGGAACATGTGGTCAAAATACAGAATGCCAAGTAATAAATCATAGTCCAATTTGCAGCTGTCGAGAAAATTACAGTGGAGATCCTTTTACTAGATGTTTCCACATACCAAGTAAAGTATACATGTTTGGCTATTTTTTCCTTAATCTCCCTTATTTTGCTATTTTAGCACCGCCACCAATACAACCCATTGAGCTAGTAAGAGATCCTTGTTTTCCATCACCATGCGGCCCAAATTCGCAATGTGTTAACCTAGGTGGTTCTCATTTTTGTTCTTGTTTACAAAATTTCGTCGGCAGCCCTCCAAATTGCCGGCCAGAATGTTCCATCAATTCTGAATGTCCCAGTAATTTGGCATGTATCATAAATAAATGTAAAGATCCATGTACTGGATCTTGTGGTTCATTTTCATCTTGTACTGTGACTAATCATATACCAATTTGTACTTGCATTGAAGGATATACTGGAGATCCGTTCACATACTGTCAACCAAGGCCACCTATAAGTAAGTTAGAAAAATTTACCGAAAACTTGAAATAGTTAAACACGATATGATATTTTAGCAACAATTCAGGCAGATATAGACCCATGTAGCAGATCACCTTGCGGATTCAATGCACATTGTGAAGAAGGTGTATGTACATGTCTGCCAGATTATCAGGGAGATCCTTATAGAGGATGTAGACCAGAATGTGTCCTCAATAATGATTGTCCCAAAATCAAAGCATGTGTGAGGAATAAGTGTATTGATCCTTGTCCGGGAACTTGTGGACAAAATGCTGAATGTTCAGTACTCAATCATATTCCTATGTGTACATGCCTTCCAGGATATATAGGAAATGCATTCATATTATGTAATCGGCTAGTATCTGAAATTATTAATGTTTGCAATCCATCACCATGTGGTCCAAACAGCCAGTGTAGAGAAATAAATAGTCAAGCAGTATGCTCCTGTGTAGTAGGGTTCATCGGTAGTCCACCATCTTGTAGACCCGAATGTATTACCAGTTCAGAATGTTCAATAGATCAGGCATGTGTTAATCAGAAATGTGAAAACCCATGTTTAGGGACTTGTGGCTTGGGAGCTCAATGCCAAGTTGTGAATCATAACCCTATATGCAGCTGTCCTGTAAGATACTCTGGAGATCCATTCATAAGATGCTATCCAATGCGTAAGATTCCACCCCATTCAAAAAAACTTTCACTTCATCTTTCCATTATTTTAGCATTACAAGATCCAGTCGTAGTAGACCCTTGCAATCCATCACCGTGTGGCCCAAATTCACAATGTAAAGAAGTAAACGATTCACCATCATGTTCTTGTTTAGAGCAATTCATTGGCTCTCCTCCGAATTGTCGGCCAGAGTGTGTTAGTAATAGCGAATGCTCAAATCATCTGGCTTGCATCAATCAGAAATGTAAAGACCCGTGTCCAGGAGTCTGTGGTCAAAATGCAGAATGCAAAGTTGTCAGTCATACACCCAACTGCATTTGTTTGTTCAATTATATTGGTAACCCATTCATTGAGTGCCAGCCAAGACCAAGTAAGAATAATAAAAATTCACTTAGTAGAGCCCATCAAATCTCTTCTTCTAAATTTAATATATTTGGTTTTAGTTCCCCCTGTTCCGGAGATCACGAGACCTTGTTCACCTTCTCCTTGTGGTCCCAATGCCCAGTGTAGGGAACAAAATAATGCAGGAGCCTGTACGTGTTTACCCGACTTCATTGGAAATCCTTATGAGGGATGCAGACCTGAATGTAGTGTTAATTCAGATTGTATTTCAAGCAAGGCTTGTATAAGAAATAAATGTAGGGATCCTTGTCCCGGAATTTGTGCACAAAATGCCGATTGTCATGTATTAAATCATCTTCCAATATGTATTTGTGATGATGGATATACAGGAGACCCATTTACGTATTGTAATTTATTAGTTCATGACCGTAAGTAGATATTGGTTATACCATACACACCATAATGCAAGTTTCGTTCAATTTCAGCGACTGAAAACAACACGATATACAATCCCTGTCAAACATCGCCTTGTGGTCCATACAGTCTTTGCAAAGAAGTGAATAATCAGGCTGTTTGTACATGTTTACCAAATTACAGCGGAAGTCCACCGGATTGTAGACCAGAATGTATTATCAGCGGAGAATGTCCCCAAAATAAAGCTTGTGTTAATCAAAAATGTATCGATCCATGTGTCGGATCTTGTGGTTCTAATGCTGATTGTAAAGTAATCAATCATAGTCCAATTTGTAGCTGTAGATATGA
Source organism: Leptinotarsa rubiginosa (assembly GCA_015342145.1). NCBI lineage: Eukaryota > Metazoa > Arthropoda > Insecta > Coleoptera > Chrysomelidae > Leptinotarsa > Leptinotarsa rubiginosa. The sequence continues at coordinate 10,946 of WOGL01000002.1, read as the reverse complement.
ATTCACAGGAGATCCATTTTCTAGATGCTATTCTCTACCACGTAAGAAATGCATAATATATTCATCATATCGATATCCTCATATTAATCGTTATTTTTCAGCCCCACAAGCTATTCAAAACCAAAACCCCTATGAAAATTCATGTGTGCCATCACCTTGTGGACCAAATAGTCAATGTAGAGAAATAGGGATGACCCCATCATGCTCATGTTTACCAAATTATTTCGGAAGCCCACCTAATTGTAGACCTGAATGTATAGTCAATTCCGATTGCCCCAGTAACCTAGCGTGCATTCAAGAAAATTGTAGAGATCCTTGTCCTGGTTCTTGTGGCTCGGCAGCCTTTTGTAGCGTTATTAATCATATACCAATTTGTTCCTGTCCCGAGGGATTTACTGGTGACCCGTTCAGTTTTTGTCAACCTAAACCTCCAACACGTATGCATCATTTCTCTAGAAGAAATCATTTGATTTTAATCCAAGAATATTTTAGTGGAAGATCCGTTAGAAAGTGATCCCTGCAACCCGTCGCCGTGTGGAGCAAACACCCGATGTGATGAAGGCATTTGCACGTGTTTACCAGAATATCATGGTGATCCTCTTAGGGGATGTAGACCAGAGTGTGTTTTGAATAATGATTGTCCTAGAGACAAAACTTGTCTCAGGAATAAATGCGTTAATCCCTGCATAGATACATGTGGACAGAATGCAGAATGTTCTGTCAGTAACCATATAGCTATCTGTTCTTGCCTTCCAGGTTTTCACGGCAATGCGTTCGTACATTGTTCAAAATTACCAGGTGAAAATCAAATATACTTTGATCCACATATAACATTTAACCAATTATTCAGTGTTATATCACAAGTTTTTATGTTTGAAAAGATCTATCAATTTGGTAATGAATTTCATACATGATACAGCAAATTCAGATATCCTTCCCATAAATTTTGAGTACAAGGTGATTATTTTCAGCTTCTATTGTGACGAACCCATGTATTCCCTCACCTTGTGGTCCGAACAGTCAGTGTAAACAAGTAACTGGACAAGCAGTGTGTTCTTGTGTACCAGGATTTATAGGAAGCCCTCCAATCTGTAGACCAGAATGTATTTCAAGTTCAGAATGCCGACTTAATGAGGCGTGTTTCAATCAGAAATGCATTAACCCTTGTGCTGGAACCTGTGGTATTGACGCTCTCTGTCAAGTAGTCAACCACAACCCGATTTGTAGTTGCCCATCTAGATTATCAGGTGACCCTTTCTTCAGATGTTCCCTGATAAGTAAGTAGTCTTTATCTACTTGAAATTTGCGGAATAGAGAAGTAAATAAAACAATTTATTTCACAGTACAACAACCAACAATATCAAATAACCCCTGTGAACCATCGCCATGTGGTTCTAACGCGGAGTGTAGAGTGATAGGAGATCAGCCATCCTGCTCTTGTCTTGACAGTTTTATTGGTTCACCGCCCAATTGTAGACCTGAATGTATCAGTAATAGTGAATGTGCTAGCCACCTTGCTTGCATCAATCAAAAATGTAAAGATCCATGTCCTGGCGTGTGTGGACAAAATGCGGAATGCCGTGCTATTAGTCACACACCCAACTGTGTTTGTATGTCAGGTTACATAGGAGATCCCTTTTCTCGTTGCTCTATACCACCATGTGAGTTTATATCCACCGTATATTAGCTGCACAATTATGAAAAAACTAATATTCATTGGCTTACGTAAACACTAATGAGATAGAAATTATCGATAACTTTTTAAACCTTTTCAGCCCCACCCCCTGAAAATATTTCACCCTGTACCCCATCACCGTGTGGAGCTAATGCTTTATGCAGAGAACAAAATAATGCAGGTTCGTGTATATGCTTACCAGAGTATATTGGCAATCCTTATGAGGGATGCAGGCCTGAATGTATCCTCAATTCGGATTGTTCTTCTGATAAAGCATGTGTGAGAAATAAGTGTCAAGACCCTTGTCCAGGAACTTGTGGACAAAATGCAGTTTGCCAAGTTATTGGTCATCTACCTTCTTGTACGTGTATCTCGGGATATACTGGCGATCCATTCAGATATTGCGTTATGTCACCACCTGAAAGTAAGATATCTCGAAATTATATTTTCTGATTACTTTATGAAGCAAAATTCACAACAAAATGTTTTTCCTTAGCAACAAACAACGAAACACTACAATATCCATGCGAACCATCCCCTTGCGGCCCTAACAGTCAGTGTAAAGAAGTTAATAAACAGGCAGTATGCTCTTGTTTGGCAAATTATATCGGTGCCCCACCAGCCTGTCGACCAGAATGTGTTGTGAGTTCAGAATGTGCAAGAAACAAAGCATGCATAAATCAAAAATGTTCAGATCCGTGTCCAGGGTCATGCGGACTTAACTCTGAATGTGAAACTATAAACCATAGCCCAATATGTATCTGCACCTCTGGATATACTGGTGATCCATTTGCTAGATGTTTCCCTAATCCACGTAAGTTTGGTAGAAATTCACTGTTTCATGTAATATGAAATACATAATTACAAAGCGAATCCAACTAATTTCTTTATCAGATTAATTCATGAGAAGGTGTATTTTTGAAAATTGACTGGAACTGGCCAAAACTTGATAAAAATCCACAATAAAACATAATATTGAGATTTATTTTGATGTTTACTACAAAAAGTTTATAAAATCGCTTTCTCAAGAGGATTTTATTAACTAATTTTAGATTAAAACATATTCCCAAAACGTTACTATGATCTACGTTTCGATCAGATAATTAATTCTAATCTAATTTAAACAATCTGAAAAGAGCAGAAACAATCATTTCATCAACTAAAGCAGGTAAATACAAGTGAAAATACGCTAGTAAAAATTATGTGAAAAACAAGTCAGTCATGAATGTTACATATTGACTTTTCTAGGACGACAAAAGATGATTGTCGGGTGAAAACATATTAAGTAACGGGGAGCTATTTAACTCAATTTGATCGTTCACTAGATATTGGGAATTTTTGTACTTGATTTCAATACTTTCCAGAAGGTCAAGTTTCAAACCATTCTTCTGGTAATACAGAGTTTTGAATTCATGATTGAACTCATGTCCCTCTGTAAAGAGATGACTAGCATACTTTGAATTCATTGTTCCATTCTGGAAAACTGTTTTTTATGTTCTTTAATGCATGCTTTAAATGATCTTCAAATTTGACCTATGTAAAACCTCAAACATGAATCATAAGACAGTTCATACATTCCTGATCTATCTGACAACAAACTCTTAATAATAATGATAATAAATCGACTTCAGTTGTCATCATACAAAGGTGTAAATAATATCAAAACAGACAAAAATTTCAAATCAAGATGATTTGGCGGGGGTTCAGCATTAGCTGTTTTTCAACCCAACCATGAGAAAAAAAATTACAAACATATCCATGCCAAAAAAGGTTTGAAAGTGAAAAATATAATCAGTCCACATTCCCTATCAGATTGTTTCTTAACCGCTTCTTAAAATATATCAAGCTAATTGATTTGAATTCATTTGTCAAATGGTTATATGGCGAGTATAGATAGAACTAGAATGAATTTTATCAGTTCAGACTTCCATTGTTAGCCATTGCTAGCATAAAAACCAGCATATCTTTATGAAAAATTGACAAGTTTTTCAAGTTTACCTATAACATTCTCGTACTCGCCATAAAAACGTACTGGTAATACCCAAACATTCTATTTCTAAGTGGTTTCATAGTGAATTTTATTAGTTCGGGAGTCTATTTTCTAATATGATTCTACTATGATTCCAAATTTATGAAAGAACAAATGACATTAGAATGAATAGCTAAAATATCAATAATATTAAACGTGATATATACAATACAGAAGGAAAATGGCCACAGAGTAAAAAAGGACTGAGTAAAAATAAGCAAAAAATAAAAACATAAATGACTCAACGACGTCGATTGTGGTACTAACAATTGAAACGTTGTAAAGTAACTTGGTTTGAAATCTTTTTTTTATTTTTTGCTTATTTTTATTTTTCAGTTCTTTTTTACTCTGTGGTCATTTTCTTTCTATATCTTGATTATTTTATTCGTTTCATTGTATTTTCATTTCACGTTGTATTTTTTAATATAATTGATATATTAGATATTCATTCAAATTTTATTTGTTCTTTCATAGATTTCGAATAATTGTAAAATCATATTAGAAAATAAACTCCCGAACTAATAAAATTCACTATGAAACATTGTCAACCAAGTAGAACTAGAATGTTTGAGTATTATCAGTAAGTTTTTATGGCGAGTACGAGAATGTTATAGGTAGACTTGAAAGCTTGTCAATTTTTCATAAAGAAATGCTGGTTTTTATGCTAGCAAAATTTCATGGGTGACTGTGTGAAGAAGTAGTTTTATCTCATTTTGTGGCTAATGTGGTCGTATTTACGACATCCATATGAATACCTTATGCCGGAATTTTGTATTTTTTGCAAACGTAAAAAGTCACATAGGTGGAGAACGGGTTCATATATAATATTACAGTACGAGAGTCTAGAAAAAATAGGACATTCACATAATTTTAGCACGATTTTTGTGGAAAGAAGATAACGATTTAGATACAATTGCCTAAGGATATTATAGGCTGATTTGCATAAACTGCTAACATGTTTCGAAAATCTCAATTCATTGTCAATATACAAACCAAGATTTCGGCAATCATTGACTAAGGATGGTTGTAATCCTTTATCTTAAGGCGCATTTGTTTGATGGCCAGAATTCTGAAGGCTGCACGCTCTGAAATCATAAAGAAGAATTTTTCCCATATGATGATCTAAAGTGTCGAAAACCTTGCTGTAAACTAGGAGGACCAAACATGTGAGTGTGTCTTCATCATACAACTTCAGTATATGATGTGTAATTTTCAGTAGAGCTGTGGTGATACTATGATTTTTCCGACAAACACACAGTCAACAAGTCTAATTTTTCTTGTTTCACTACTGAATTGATTGATCTTTTATCCAGTAGATTTTCCACCAGACTAATAGTTTCAATGGGAGCAAGGCTGGAGACTTGGAAGAAAAAGCTCTTAATCAATTTTCTGGATAAGATAATAGCAAAAATTAATGAGAAATACAACATTTACATTTTTCGTAAACCGTTTCATTCGGATATTATCATGAATGATAATGGAATGATGTGTGGAAGAACTATGAATAGTTCTTCCACACATTCATATCAACACAAAGTAGCAACATTCAACATCATGATCCACAAAAAACATAGGTACAGTTTTCAAGATGGAAAAATAAATTCAACATACTCACCTCCTTTTAGTTAAATTATGAATTCAAAATTCATAATTTAACTAAAATCTGATTCAAAATCTGATGACGCCTCCATAGATTACTTATTTGAAACTAGATTAGAATTAATTATCAGATCGGACCATAGATTCTAGTAATGCTTTTAGAATATAAAATCTTAAACTACTTAATAAAATTCTGCTTCAGAAAGTTATTGTATAGTTTTTTGAATTGATTTGTATTTCAAGATTGTTATTGAATCAATATAGAAAAGAAGCGAAACACGTGTCGCGATTTTCTAAACCTTTCACAGTGAAAATCGAAATAAGTTTTATCTCATTGAAATTTCAGTTCTAAACTCTGTCCATCCACAAACAAAGTAACTCAAACGTGATGCGTGATGAAAGCATGTTACGACGCACATTTGCATCTATTGGGTAAAATAAACAAGCCTCCTTGAGCTGGCCGATCAGATCTAACTGCAATTGGCTGGCTGAATTCATTCGGGTATATCATTTTAGTCAAGTACTGATACGGCTAAACAAACTGATGATTTATGTACCCACACTCCACCTAAAAAATGTTCATATACCAGCCGTATTTTATAAAAAAAATGGGTCATTGGGTCGTTCCTTAGTGCGACTCTGTACAATCAGCCTTGTCTGGGAGATCACGTGCACTATGCATGATGTTTTGGAGCACTCTGTTGCTCAGATGGGCAGAGTTTAGTACAAGTTCATATAATTAAATAATATTCATTTTTCAACAATGCCAGTATAATATTTTTCCTATTTATCTTAGTGGATAAACAGTCTCTGATTTAGCCCAAAACTTTTTCAGCGTCTCAACTCGACCCAGAAACACATATAATGAAAGATCCTTGCGTTCCATCTCCCTGTGGTTCGAATTCTCAATGTAGAGATATAGCAGGAACAGCATCATGTTCGTGTTTACCTAACTATTTTGGACAGCCTCCAAACTGTAGACCAGAATGTACTATCAATTCGGATTGCACAAGTAATTTGGCTTGCATCAAGCAAAAATGTATGGACCCTTGTCCTGGGTCTTGTGGTTTTGGAGCAAGTTGTAGTATCATCAATCATACACCAATATGTTCCTGTCCAGATGGGTATACAGGAGATCCTTTCATCTCTTGCTCACCAAAACCGATAGAAACTGAACCAATCATAAATGATCCTTGCAACCCTTCTCCATGTGGTTCCAATGCTCAGTGTGATAACGGTATTTGCACCTGCCTTCTAGAATATCTGGGTGATCCATATCAAGGATGTAGACCTGAATGTGTTTTAAATAACGACTGTCCCAGAGATAAAGCCTGCACAAAGAATAAATGTAAAGATCCATGTCCTGGAGTATGCGGCCAGAACGCTGAGTGTGCCGTAATCAATCATATTCCTGTTTGTTCATGTATTACTGGATTTACCGGAAATGCATTTGTCTTGTGTAATCCCGTACCAGGTAAATCAAATTGAGTCATAATTAAGCGGTAGTTGATTAACTTTCTATAATTTCAGTTCAAACACCCAAGAATCCTTGTAGTCCCTCACCATGTGGACCCAACAGTCGATGTAAAGAAACGAATGGTCAAGCAGTATGTTCTTGCGTTCCTGGATTCATAAGTAGTCCTCCAACTTGTAGGCCAGAATGTGTTACAAGCGAAGAATGTTCTCTTAACCAAGCATGCGTGAACCAAAAATGTATCGATCCCTGTCCCGGAACTTGTGGTCTCAGTGCTTTATGTCAAGTGGTTAATCATAACCCTATTTGTAGTTGCCAACCAATGCACAGTGGAGATCCTTTCGTCAGATGTATTCCAATAAGTAAAAGATAATATAGAAAAATGTTAATTTATTATTCTGAAAAATATCATTATTTCAGGAGAAGAACCAGTCATAGTATCCTCCGATCCCTGCCATCCGTCACCATGTGGTCCAAATGCTCAGTGTAAAGAAATTGATGGATCTCCGTTATGTTCTTGCTTACCTGAGTATATTGGTTCACCACCAAACTGTAGACCAGAATGTGTCAGTAGTAGTGAATGTGTTAATCATTTAGCTTGCATAAACCGTAAATGTAAAGATCCCTGCCCAGGTGCATGCGGACAGAATGCAGAATGTAGAGTTGTCAGTCATACTCCCAACTGCGTTTGTTCAGCTAGTTATACTGGTGATCCATTTTCACTTTGTCAAATACAAGGTATGTTTGTCAGAAAGTTCGCAAGTCCATTCTGTTGCTCATTTGATATAATTTTTCAGTTGAAAACCCTCCTACAGAAAGACCAACACCGTGTCTTCCTTCGCCTTGCGGTTTTAACGCAGAATGTAGAGAAAGAAATGGAGCTGGAGCTTGTAGTTGCCTTCCAAATTATATTGGGAATCCTTACGAAGGCTGTAGACCTGAGTGCACCGTAAATTCAGATTGTAATCCCAATAAAGCATGTATAAATGATAAATGTGTTGATCCCTGTCCAGGAACTTGTGGCCAAAATTCGAACTGTCATGTTGTGAATCACTTGCCAACTTGTCTGTGTGTTTCCGGATATACAGGAGATCCTTTCAGGCATTGTAATCTACTGCCTCCAGAAAGTAAGAAACAATCAGTCTGAAAATCTTGGTCATGACTTCAATTCGTTTTTGTTTTTTAGTAGAAGAATCACCAATACAAAATCCATGTCAACCTTCACCTTGTGGGCCCAACAGTCGATGTCAAGAAATAAAGGGCCAATCTGTTTGTTCTTGTTTACCTGAATATGTAGGAAACCCACCAGATTGTAGACCAGAATGTACAGTGAGCTCAGAATGTGCACCTAATAAAGCCTGCCTAAATAAAAAATGTGGCGATCCTTGCCCTGGAACATGTGGACTGAATGCAAATTGTCAAGTTATAAATCATAGCCCTATTTGTAGTTGTCAAATGGGGTATACGGGAGATCCATTCTCTAGATGTTATAGTGTTCCTTCTCCGCCTCCACAAGAGGAACCGATTATCGACCCATGTTTGCCATCCCCTTGTGGACCAAATAGTCAATGTAGAGACATTGGCGGAATCCCATCCTGTTCTTGTTTACAAAACTTCATGGGTAGTCCACCCAATTGCAGACCAGAATGTATTATCAATTCTGAATGTCAAAGTGATCTGGCTTGTATCAATCAAAAATGTAGAGATCCTTGTATCGGTTCTTGTGGTACTGGTGTGAATTGTAGAGTTATCAATCATATCCCAACTTGCCGTTGTATTGAAGGATTTATAGGAGATCCTTTCACATATTGTCAACCGAAACGCCAAGAGCAACCTTCAGTTTCAGAACCATGCAGCCTGTCTCCATGTGGTTCCAATGCACAGTGCGACGATGGAATATGTACTTGTCTACCTGAATATCACGGGGATCCTTACAGTGGGTGTAGACCAGAATGTATAATGAGTACTGATTGTACCCGTGATAAAGCCTGCATCAGAAAAAAATGTATTGATCCATGTCCAGGAACTTGCGGACAAAATGCAGAATGTTCCGTTATTAACCACATTCCATCGTGCTCTTGTATGCAGGGATATCAAGGTAACGCTTTTGTACTCTGCACTCCAATCCCTGTGGAAGTTTCTAAAAATCCTTGCAATCCAACTCCATGTGGTCCCAATAGTCAGTGTAGAGAAATAAATGGAAATGCAGTTTGTTCATGTGTACTTGGTTTTATTGGAAGCCCGCCAACTTGTCGTTCCGAATGTGTATCTAGTTCAGAATGTTCCCTTAACAGAGCTTGTGTCAATCAGAAATGTATTGATCCCTGTCCAGGAACATGTGGATTAAATACAAATTGTCAAGTGGTTAACCATAATCCTATATGTACTTGTTCATCTGGTCATAGTGGAGATCCATTTACAAGATGTCTGATTATAAGTAAGTCCCCATTTAGGTTTTGAGTATATTTCGTTCATTTTTTTTTTCTAGAAGAAGAACCAACAGAAACATCAAATCCATGTCAACCTTCTCCGTGTGGTCCGAATTCACAATGTAGAGATGTTGGAGAAGCACCTTCTTGTTCTTGCTTGCCAGAGTTCATCGGAACTCCACCTAACTGTAGACCAGAGTGTGTTAGCAATACTGAATGTGATAACAATTTGGCATGTATAAATAACAAATGTAAAGATCCATGTCCTGGAGTATGTGGCCATAATGCTGAATGTAGAGTAGTGAGCCATACTCCGAATTGTGTGTGTTTGGGTGGATTCGTTGGAAATCCTTTCATTCAGTGTCAACAACAAATTCAAATGACTGAACCTGAAAGACTCACACCGTGTGTACCTTCTCCGTGTGGAGTTAATGCAAATTGTAGAGAACAAAATGGTGCTGGATCCTGTACTTGTTTGCCAGATTATTTCGGAAATCCATATGAAGGCTGCAGACCTGAATGTACACTCAACTCTGACTGTACGTCAAATAAAGCATGTATTAGAAATAAATGTATGGATCCATGCCCTGGAACATGCGGTTTGAATGCAGAATGTCAAGTTATTAGTCATTTGCCTTCTTGCAATTGCATATCAGGTTATAGTGGCGATCCTTTCAAATACTGCACTCCAACACAAAGTAAGGAAATATATTCACTTTTGTTAAGACTGAAATGAATCTACTCCCATTTCAGATGTTGAAGAATTCACGAACCCTTGTCAAAACAATCCATGTGGTCCAAACAGCCAGTGTCGAGAAGTCAATGACCAAGCAGTATGTTCATGTTTGCCTGATTATGTTGGTAGTCCTCCAGGATGTAGACCAGAATGTGTTGTCAGCTCGGAATGCTCGCAAACTACAGCTTGTATTTCTAAAAAATGTACGGACCCTTGTCCAGGAACATGCGGCTTGAATGCTGAATGTCATGTAGTAAATCACAGCCCTATCTGTAGTTGTAAACATCAATATAGTGGTGATCCCTTCACAAGATGTTTCATAATTCCTCGTAAGCTATAATTTATAATCCGAGTCAATGAATAGTAACGTTGAACATTTTCAGCTCCAACCGAAGTACCTATGGAACAAGTTAAAAACCCGTGTGTACCATCACCTTGTGGTGCTAATAGCCAATGTTATGATATAGGAGGATATCCATCGTGTTCATGTCTAGCTAATTATATTGGTACTCCACCAAACTGTAGATCAGAATGTTCAATCAATGCCGAGTGTTCTAGTAACCTAGCTTGTATCAGGCAGAAATGTGTAGACCCTTGTCCAGGTTCCTGCGGTGCTGGTGCACAATGTGATGTTATCAATCACACACCAATCTGTTTATGCCCTGAAGGTTATACAGGTGATCCGTTCACATACTGTCAACTAAAACGTCAGGAGATAGAACCGACTGAAACAGATCCTTGTACTCCTTCACCCTGCGGGACAAATGCTGTATGTGACAATGGTATATGTAGTTGCATATCGGAGTATCATGGAGATCCTTATAGAGAATGTCGTCCAGAATGTGTTCTGAATATTGACTGCTCGAAGAATCTTGCGTGTATCAAGAACAAATGCAAGAATCCCTGTCCGGGAACATGTGGTCAGAATGCGGAATGTTCAGTCTTCAATCATATTCCTATGTGTACATGTATTGAAAACTACCGAGGAAATGCTTTTGTTTCAT
>WOGL01000001.1:0-33807 GCA_015342145.1 Leptinotarsa rubiginosa | reverse complement strand
AATTTGCAAATCTGATAATGAATGAATAAATAAAACCACTCAGAAACATGTCGTATTTCAAAATTAAAAAAATTCTTTGAAATGAAGAAAAATTTTCTAACTTGTTCATAACGAAAAGACTATGACATAATTTTTTTAAAGGAAAATTGAAAACTTTTGTATACCGTGCATGTATCATGACAGATTCTTGAGGTTGCGCAACAAAATCTTATTACTCTTTGAATCAACGTTTTCATTCGATGTTTAAACTTATAACTTTTTCTATTTCAACTTAGAAAACATAATTACCTGAATAACCATGCCATAATTATGAATACAGTACTTCATAGCAGGCTCCAAAAGTTTCCTCCTCTCGGTATTCTGAGTGTCAATCAACTGAGAAAGCAAAATCAACACGTCAGTGAAAAGGTATAAACATTTCTCACTTCCACAAATCTCGATTATCGATTCCGCTGTCATAAGCCATTCCCTGGTAACTAATGGTGGTAACATCTACGAAATAATCCAGAAATTGTAATGACTTCACAGTTGAAAATGAAAACTAACCTGTAACATTTTATTGACACATTCACCATAGTTGTCGATATGAAATTCTGGACACATATTCCTAAAAAGAGATGAATCTGTTGAAGAAGTTAGGTATTTCCTGTAGAATCCAGTAAAACCATCTTCCCCATCTATTGTAATTTGAACTGAAAGGTAATTAAACTTCAACTACAAGTGGAGAATGGCAAACAAATATAAATCTTGAGTGTTGAAAATAATTGACTATTGAAACTCACTTTGATAAGACAATTAACTTTTTTACCTTCAGATCCCACACTGACTCGACAACTATCACAGAAAATATCAACAAGGTATTTCACAATTTGTTGCTTAGCTCCATCAAAATGCAAAAATCTACACCGGCATTCATCCATTATATTTAGCAATAGGGTTACTAAGGCTTTAGTTTCTTCTAACACAGAGATTGTGATATATCCTCCCTACAAATAGAAAATAATAATAAATAGAAATTATTAAAGCTTGAGAAAGCTGTTGCTCAGCAAAACCCGTGTTGTAAAACTCTTTATAGTGAATATCATACAATAAACTGTATTAATTAGGTAGTTTTAATATTGATTTTCATCAAGTATTGGCCAGTTCTATTCAATTAGAAAATGAAGGCACTTGCATAACAAAAATATAGATCTCAAATTGAAAAACCATTCTGAAGGAGGGACTCAAGTTATATATAAAAATTACTTGTAAGACGAAAGAAAATGCTCGGATGCACGAAAGGGATAGATCAATAAATATGCAAACAAATTTTTATTGATTCACCTATTTTAAATGTGCCAGCATTGTATATGTATTTACGAATATTTCAAACCAAGTAACTTCACGACGCTTCAAACAGTTTCACAAAAATTTGTTTTCCTAGATAATTAGCGGTTTTACAAATTTTGCTAGTTATTTTCGCTCAATTTTTCTTTTTTTGACATTACTTCTGTTTTAACTTACTCAATCGAATATTTCAGTTAGAATATTCTTAGTATTTTTACCAATTTTATTTATATTTACGGGCAAGCCCATTTAAAGTATAAATTATAATTAAAACAAAATCAGAGAAGGTACTGAATTACAAATTCTAACTAAGAATAGCTTAAAAGGGGTAAATTTAAAATTTAAAAAGAGATTTAATAGCAGTTGGGTCACTGAATTCGTGGGTTAGCCGTTTGATAAACCCTAGCATTTTCTTGGCTTTATGAATAGCCGTGGGTACATGTAGACTGAAGCTCAAGGTGGGATCAAGAACAACCTCAAGGTCTTTTATTTGATTAACAGACTCCAAGACACGACCATTTAAAGTGTAATCAAAAGTGGTAGAAGGTACATGGATCGATAAAAGCACATGACATGGCACTTTGTGGCATTCAAGTCCATACCATTTAAGGAGCACCAGTTTGATAGATGTCAAGGTCAGACTGAAGGCTACGGGCATTCTAAGAGATTTTAATAATTAGGAAAAGTTTTAAATCATCTGCAAATAATAGTGCTTTGGCGTGCCGGAAGCAACGAATAATGTCGTTAATAAATAAATTGTATAATAAGGGACCGAGGTGTGACCCCTGAGGAACATCAGAGGTTACTTCAAATAACGTGGAGTAGTGATAATTTGCTCTAACTATTTGAGTCCTATTCGTAAGATAACTACTAATTCATTCCAGTAGTACCCCACCTACACCATATCTGTTGAGCTTTTGAAGTAAGAGGTTATGGTTGACCCTGTCAAACGCCTTAGAGAAAGAAGTCAGTGTACACAGAATCAATCTGGCAGCCCTTCTCCAAAGATTTCGACAGGAAGTGGGAATAGGTAACTAGGTTTACTTCAGTCGATTTCCCAGCACAAAAACCATATTGTTGTTCAGTCATGATGCCACAGCAATCATAGGTAAGGTAATCTGCCAGAATGTTCTCGAATATCTTGGTACTGAGAATAGATATTGGTCGGTAATTATTTACATCTGACTTAGTAGTAACATTTATTTTACTTTTTTATCCTATATGTTCTTCCATATATTTTAATGTGTTAACACTTTTTAAGACAATGGAAGTCCGGATTTGTTTCATTCAGTTTTTACCATAATTAAAGTGTGGGCCCTCACATACGCGGACTATTCAAAAACTGTTGTGAATTTCGTGGGCTACGTACTTCAATTAGCTATTTTCCAATTTTTTTTATATTGGTACACTCGTCTCGAACATATATTCACAGTTTCTGCTGTTTAGCATGTTTAGTTTGTTGGTGAGAGGCTTAAAAGTTAAAAGTGTTTTGCGTGTTTGGCGACTTTCTGCTATCGAAAAAAATAGATTAAAGAATTTGCATCAAATATTGTGTAATGGAATCCTGTGCTCAAAAACACTCGAAATGTTGACAGTAGCATACGGTGATTGTTCTCAGAGTTAGAAAAATTTTTACAAGTGGTCCAAGCTTTTCTCAGAAGGTCGAGAAGATGTGAATGACGACGCTCGCTCTGGAAACTCTAACAACCAATGAAAATGTTGAGAAAGTGAGGAAAACTGTTAGGAGAATCGTTGAATCACTATTAGAGAAGTTGCTGAGAATGTCTGCATATCGGTTGGCTCATGCCATGCAACTTTTTTAAGAAATTTCAGCATGAATTTTTGCATCACAATAATGCACCTACTCACTCGTCATGGCCAAAAACAACACCATGCCTAATCCAAAGTATTCACCGGATTTGGCCCCCTGCGCTTTTTTCTGTTCCTAAGATTGAAGAGACCCATGATAGGACGGTGTTTCGCGACAATTGAGATAAAAACCAAATCACTGAGGGAGCTAAAGGACATACCAAAAAGTGCATATCAAAACTGTTTCAAGGATTGAAAAAACGCTGGCGCAAGTGTATTATATCTGAGGCTGTATATTTTTTGAGAATCCACCTTATTTTTTAACAAACAGCATATATGAAAATATTCGTTTTCCATACTTCAAAAATAAATTTGACAAAAATAATTATGATGATTTTAAAATTACTGAAAACATAACTTCTTTCAATTTCAAGCCATATTTTCATCAAGAACTGAGTCCTATAAGTTTTTTAAAACTCATCAATACCATTTATTGTATAATTTTCACTATAAAGATGACACATGTTTCGCTATACAATAGCTTTCCCAATCATAAAATAATAAGTTACTTCTAAATTACAACTATTTTATACCCTAACATATTACCTACTTGCATGCCCACTTTCTAATGAATGAATCTATTCGAAAAAAGTCAGGTATGAATTCATTAACTATATGAATCAATTAAATTTTTTGAAAGTACTGTGATTATATTTAACATTTCTTACCTGGAAGTAAACAGATTTAATAATGGCGAATTATTCAGTTCAGTTTGATTGTTCATGAGATATTGAGAGTTTTTAAATTTGTTCATTTCCATACTCTCCAACAGGTTAAGTTATAAACCGTTCTTCTGAAAATGGCGGGGCTTGAATTCATAGTTGAACTCATGTCCCTCTGTGATTAAATGAGTGGCATATGTGGAGTTAATTTTTCTATTCTGGAAACTATTACTGTGATCCTCTATGCTAGCTTTGAACGTTCTTCCAGTTTGACCTATATAAAACATTGGACATGACCCTTTATAGTGAAAATCATACAATAAAAGATATTAATTAGTTTTAATATGGATGTTCATCAAGTATCGGTCAGTTCTATTCAATTATAAACGTTTTGATATTTTCAGGTTCAAGTTGCAACCAACAAAATTTTTCCTAAACAATTCATTCAACGATTAATTATTGTATCTTTTTCGAAGTGTTCAATAAAATAAAATTCAAATTAACAAGATTACGACTTCATGTCATGGATAAGACAAATCTACTCATATCATGATGACAGTATGCAAATACATTCATATGCTTATTTGATAATCCCAGCCATTGGATTTTTTTTAAATTGAAGGGGGTAAATTTTTATCTGAAATTAGTGTCTGGGAAAAAAGCTATTTGGCTTTCACTTCTTTTTAAATAAAAAATAGTGGGAAACTTCCAAAAACTATAAATTGATGGATGTAGCCGTTACTATGTGGTAGGAAATCATAATGAAGAAAAGAGAATTGAAACTTTGTTTTTTACCACTTTTATTTGTAACATAGAAAGGTTCAATTCTCTTTTCTTCATTCCAAAAACTAATCTCTCCTAAAAATTTACCCCCTACAATTCAAAAACATGTTCTTGCAACTTTCTCTGCATCATTGAAAAATGATTTTTGACATATGATACAGTATGTCCTATTCATTTTCAAACATATTCTTTCCAAACAAGTGTGTCATTATACTGATAGATACACTTACCGCAAGTAGCTGAATGCTATAGCTCAGTTCTTCAAAGCACTTTCCTTCATAAAAATTCTTCAGCAGTGGATAAAACACCTTCAGAATCATAACTTTATTTGAAAAGAACTCCGCATCCACCAGAGTCCTGAACAACTCCAAATAGTTATTAACATTCTGGAAACTTGGCACATTCCTTTCAATGACTCCGTGTAGAATAGTCACTCCTATACTATTAATCTTTGCTATTTCTCTAGTCAATGAAAAGGTATGCTTCAAACAGGCAGTATGAAAAGTACTATTCAAACACTCTAAGAAGAGGCAGCTGAGAACTAGCTCAGGTGACTGCAGCAACAGAAAAACCAAGTCTCCTGCCAGGTCTTCAGAAACATTACTACTTTTGTTGTTCAGCTTATTGAATATCACTGTCAAAGCATCTTCAATACCTTCTGAACCCATATTAACAAATTTGTGTTTATGAAAGTGTCTGGTGGCCACAAGAACTAGTTTCTCAACAGGTAGTGTCGCAGCACATTTTAGAACAATCTCTTTATGCTCAAAGTTGTTCATATTAACACACGAATCCAACAAAAAAGATACATCATCTTCACTGCAGAGGTGGTACCAAGATTTCACACACTCCAGTGCTGTTTTATCTTTGAAAATATTTGTACCAAGGAGAGCTTTGAACCAGTTCCTTTGATCCTTGTTGACTTTATTGACGTTCCGAATCATCGTGCGTACATCGGCTTTGTGTATAAGTTCCGTCAGTGTTAATGGTTTTTTAGCAATTTGTCCTAACATACCAATCAGTTCTTTGGCTTCAGGATATTTCTGGTACTCTTCCATTATCATGTATGCTTTGCCAGATATGATTGTTTGAAGGATTTCTTCGTCCTCTTCAATCTATAAATTTTGACCATGTCAGAACTTTTTCAGAATACAAATTAATGAAAACACTCAAATATTGAGCATTTCAAAAAAAGTGAACTAAAACACAAACACTACACAAAAAACTTTGAAAGCAAATTGATGGATACTAGTGGGGTTACAACTCTAATACATATTTTTGTCTAAAATAGATTTATTTTATTCCAATTATGATCATAATATATATAAATTACTAAAGATCCATACAATTTTTACAATCATTCTAATTTGAACAATTGTTTTGTAATGTTGTTCAGAAAATATCTATGTCTGGATCATGTCTATTTGCAAGTCTTGGTATTCTGTTCACAAGAGCAAGGAATAATTAGTACGACAGGTGGCTCTGTGAAAAGATTGGACATTTCTAGCTTGTTTCGCACAAATATTAAACCAAAATTCTCCTGAAAGTTTAGGATAATTGATGTTATTTGAAGAAAACTTGTGAAAAGAAGTTGAAGATGTCTTTCGATTAAATATTTTGACATAACGATAAGTACCAAAAGTTAGGCTTTTTTGAATGCCTATATACCTGATAAACTTATTCTGAACCATGCGAAAACAAATAATAAGGCAACTAAACTGTATGCCGCTACTGCGGCAGACATCAACAGTAGTATATGAATTGACAGCGAGGGCAAATGCTTCATCTAGAAGTCTCAGCATTGATTAACTCAAGGACTGTTATCAATTTATGTTTATATTACTATTATAGACTATCTTCTGCTCACAACTCATTGTGCTTGGACTTCAGAATGGGTCTAAAGGGAAATGAAAAATGTTTGAGTAATTATGAATTTTGCCTGTTATGTTGCTTGCCTTATAACGCTGCAGGTTTGCATTTAGGTGATAAAAAATCTGAAAAGGAAAAATGGCAAAATTTATAATGTGTGATTTTGACACACAAATTTCAAGTGACTATACTTCTTTTGAAATAATTTTATGAAATTAAAGGTAAAACGGGAATCGCTGGAAAAGAATAAATCCAAAACAAACACAAGCAATCAAGTAAAGTTTACTTCATCTTCTGGAGACACCAACTTGGTTGATGAAACATGTGTTGAGTGGAGTATTGCAGTTCTACTGTTTGGGAAATGAAGTGAACTTTATGTCATCTCCTGAAGACGTCAATTTGGTTCATGAAATGTGCATCTAGTGAAGTATTGCTGGTCTGGTGTTAGATAGAAAAGCTTGTTTTGGAAAACAATTCTGTCTGTCTCATCTCTCGTTCCAATTCTAAAGTCGACACAGGCAAAGGCATGTGCAGAAGTTAGTTTGTCCATTTTATGAGATTTTTTCATTACTTTTGGAAACACGATTGAATCAATTAAACTAATTTTACTGCAATACCATCAATAATGAAGAAACCTTACCTCTGCCCAGGCACAGAAAACATTTATTGTTATATTTCTGACAATAGAGCAACATGTTCTGAATATATTTTTGACAAATTTTCTCAAAGGTAGGTGATCCTTGTCACAATAGAGCAGCAACTCAAACAAATATAATAAGCAATATCCCATATGCTGGTAGATCTGAATTGCTTTCAAATTTTTGATTTGGTCGGAGTAGATGCCTGATAAATTTTGCAGGATAATATTTGTCACTTCAGATATATTTTCCACCTTGTCTTCAACCTGAAAATGTAAAGTACAGTCATGTCAATCTGAAAGGGGGAGACATCTGCATGAGGTTAATTTTTTTTAAGATAGCACAGACATTGATACAGGATGACATTCCATTCATATGGGTGTTTTATAGCTCCAGGCAAATATTTACCCATTTGCAAAAAAACATGTATCTGTTTATAAAAAAGAACAATAACTGGACCATGATAAAGACATGATTTATTACAGTACAGATGTAAAAAGTCTCCGGTCCTACATATTATTCATTATTTGCAAAAATATAATTTAGCTTCTGAAATATGTTTTCCATGACACGTTACTGAGAAGGGGCACCTTTTACATTAGCACTATATCAACAAGAATATTGAAGAATGTACCCAAACACTCTTATTTTAGTGGCATTTGCCAAATTTCATGAAAATTAGAGCAATGTTACCTTTTTGGAAGAATCAACAGAAAGCAGTTTTGTTGCTGCAGCTTTAAGTATTACGTAGGCATTATCTAAGTGAACTTTCGGTACAGACTTATTCAAGCAAGGAATTGTCTCTTCCAACAATTCAGCACTGAACTCTATTGGGAGTACTTCAATAACTTTGCAGTAGTATTTACATAGATCTAGACCATACACAATGTTAACAAACAGGCATTTTGAAATAGGGGGAGTTATATTCATCAAATGGGAATATTCTTCAAGTTCCAGAGTATTTTTGAACATAGTATTCAATGCAAGGAAAAACACTATGTCTTGCAACTGCGAATTACATTCCTCTGCAATTTTTCCATCCTTCATATATCCTCGATCTGGATTGGAAATGAATTTTTGGATGGCTATCATTACATCAAGTATTTTATCTTCATTTCCTATAAAACAGGTATTTTATTGTCTGAAGTTGATAAATTCAAAATGATTCACCTCCTCTATAATTGATTTTGGTAAATTCTCCTGTGTTTTTTATCAAACTGGATAAGATTCCTTGTATGGCAATCAAATCACTAGTTAATTCTTTTGACTCCATCATTTAATCATTGAGTGACTATAAAAAATAGGTAGAATGAACTTTCTGTTTTTCAACGATTCATTTTTTGAAGTAAAATTCAAATAAAATAACCTCAACATACAAAGATGACAGAATTGTCAGATTGACACTGTTGCCGGTTGCCACTTTTCACCACGTTCATTTGCCTAGATACTACGATCTAGAGACAAACATCTGCCTCATGCGGAATAAATTAGTGACGTTCTGATACTATTTACGTGCTTTCGTTTTGACCATGAGAGGAACATCGGTGTTGCTCCGTAGCTCGAAGCAACGACATTGACACGTTCTATTTGAGCGTGATTCAAGGTCCGGAGCAACACACACTACCTTCCCCTGCCCCTTCTTGCACCACCTTTCGCCATGGTGCAATAAGCTCTTTTTGGTTATGTTTGTGTCAAATATATTGTTGCAAAACAGATAATCGATACTGAAAACAATGAACCACTGATTGCAAAATTCATCAAGAAACTAGACTTAACAGCAGTATTTCTAATTCAACCAAAATTTACCTGCAACCTTTACTAGACTTATGAACATTGAATTATTTGAAAAACATAATATAACAAATGTTTGGAGTACAATAGGAATAATAGGATATATAGGTTTGAAAATATTTATATTCACAGCAAAATGATTTATTACTGTGCAAAGTATTACTGTTTAAAGTTTATTTTCAAGTTGAACATGTCCTTAGTTTCGATTAATAGACGAATTTGTTTTTTCACAAAATGTTAAATTTTGTATACCACATCTAAAGCATGAAGAAGACCGCCTCGAGTGACAAAATTGGTGAACAATTTATGAGATTCAGGAGGGGCCGTATAAGAGTGGTCAATTGATATAGTATTTCCATTGTCTAATATTAGAGAATGGTATCTCTATAAAGTAATATTTTTCAATACAATGATTACAGGTAGTGGCAGAAACGAGATTACGAATTATATATCCAGCAAAATAAAACACTAAATTTTTTTGAAATTAACGCAGTTTTTATTTCGTTTAAGCACCTAATTAAATTAGCAATTTCATTAGAACTATGACCAATAACAAATAACACCAACAAAATTAACCGTTTATTGAACCACACACGACAAAGAAAGCGAAACTAATAGCCACAGACCATATACCCTAGACGGTTCACGGCAATGCTAAATAACAGAGACGGAAAAAAGCGCCATCTGAAGATTTGTATCAGTACCATTGTGACGGACGCGGGATATTCAAATGTTGTATATAGTTGGAATATTCATTTTATTCAAATGTTTTTTGGAAATTTCAGCGTATTGTTTAGAGTCTCAAACTACACTTTATATTGAGTGTTGTGTGGACTTTAAACAATACGCTGAAATTTCCAAAAACAATGTAAAAATTATAGTTAGAACAAATTCTTAACCACTGCTTTATGTTGCAGGGCAATAAGGTTTAAAAAAAACAGCTGAATTATTATAGATTTTTTATTCAGAACATTTCAACATTAAACATTTTGTGTGATTATATGTTCAGGTTGCTTAGAATTCTTTTTCTTTATTCTGTTCAAACGAATTTTATTGGCTTGTAATTTAATTACATTTGTACCTGTATACAGTTTCGATTTTCCCTGTATAATTTGATTTACACGCTTGCACCAATTATGTGTGATAGTTCTTATGGTGAATTTTATAACAAATTGAATTATATTATTTTTATGTTCCTCTTTGTTGCAAGATAAGAATTCAAAGCTAACCTTGCCTCTTATTGTATTTTCAATTATACGAATTAAATGTTTGGAGTATGGTTGTTTATCTAAACAATAGTTTATCACTTGGACAATATCATAAAAAGAAGTGAGAAATGATAACGTTGGGTAACACAATCTTCTAGTGAAAGATCCACCATATTCTCTAAACGAAATTAACAAATTTTGGTGTGAATGATAATTCATTGAGAACATACAATTCTTACAAACTGAACATGAAACAGTTTTCCTGATTTTTTTCAGAATATAACCAGCTACGTAATTTGTGGCCAATTCATGTAACTTATGTGACAAAGATTGTTCAGATTCAGCTAATTTTGTACATTCCGCAATATCAGATTCACTGATGGCTATTGTGCTGTTATCTTGATTTACAAAAAGTTTCTTAATTGAAATAAACATATTTTCACATTTGTCATCCTCACAATTAAAAGAATTTTTGTAAAAAGACAGAGCAGTGTTAAACAGCAGTATTTTAAAATTTCCTACAAATTGGTGTGCAGAGGGATTGACATTTTGAGCTCCAAAGCTCCTTAATTGACCAAAGGCATTTTCCAGGGGATCCTGATTCAACCTTCTTGTTAATAAGTAAGAAAAATCTTCTGATTTCAAAACACCCCAAATTGATTTCATGTTCTTTAAAGTGAAAGACCAGTTTTTCAAACTTGGAGGTCTTGATTGATCTCTAGGTGACCTCTTTTGAAACTGCATCGTGTCCAGAAGGGGCAATGCTTCTCTATTCCAGAAGTCGAGATGGTCAGATTCATCTGTTAAACCAGCCCGTAAACATTTTCCACGATCAGGAAGTTTGGTGGAACCATTTACTGAATCAAATAAACGGTCGAAAAAATACAATAATTCAGCAGTGTCCTCAACATTTTCCCCACATCTTCGCTGTGTATCTGCAAAAAAACAAAGTTTAATAACATATACATCATGTTGGATACTAATAATGCTAACTACTTGTATGCATACAATTAGTCTGTACCTTTTCTATTCCGAAGCTAAAACACAGACAGCATACAAAGGTATATTTTTTGTGAAAACTTCAAGGGGTAACTTATTTTGATGGAAATAACATTTGTTTGTCACTACTTCCAACATGGAGAATTTAAATGGTATGGTTGAATTTTAGTTTGAAACACAAAATGGCTGAAAATACACCCATAATCATTATTTTCTTACCAAGTTGACTAACTAAACGCAGTGTTGCAGCCAACCTTTGGCTAAATATTTGGGCAGCGTGCTTGACCTTCATCTTCTTTAATTTATTTTCATAAATATGCTCATCAGTTAAGTGTGGTAGAACCTTCAAGCCATCAACTGCTCCATTATCACTCTCATAAAGTAGTTCAATATGTTTCCATCTTGCTATTTTGTTAATATTGCCTTTGGTATAACACAAGTCTTTCTTTATTAAATTGTTTCGAAGTCCTTTCAGTAAATGTGGAGGGTCAAAAATTGGATATATTTTTGAATTTCCAACTTCTAATGAACCATGTCGGTAACTGTCTATGCTTCCAGATCTATAATATTTTTCTTTTGTCTCTTGAATTAAATTATTTATAACACTTGAATTATTTTGATCGCATATCACAGTTATGGGTTTAAGGCCTATGTTTATAAGCTTTTGTATAATAACCACTAATACATGTTTTATTTGTAAAGTTGATGCACCACCATTACTTGAAAAATGGTATGATATAGGCGCTTTCCACTGTGTTTTCAATCCTCTAACCATAAATACTAGTACATGGTCAGCTAAAGAATGTCCCCTATTTTCTTCTATATCTTCAAATCCTTCTATGAAACCAGAATGCTCATTGAAATGAAGGCTGGGCATAATAGCCATTTCATCAAATAAAATGGCTATATATTTTTCAGAAGAATCCTTGTCAGCTATCAACTTCTGTAATGAATCAAAAAGTACATCATTTATACCTGGTCCCCCCACAATTTCTGCTAGAAGCCTGGTCAGTGTAGATTTACTGGGTAAAGTGAAAATTTTTGAAAGAACTGAGTAAGACTTAACGCTTTGTTTGTATAGGATCAAAGCCAACAATTTTTCATCAAGTGTAAACCGTCTAAGTTTTTTTGATTTTTTGGATTCCCGCAGCTGACATTGAATAAGTATAGATGCCATACTGTTTAATTTGGCAACATTTTCTTCGAGGTAATGTGCTCTTTTAAATTGTTCAGCTTCAGACAATCTACGCCGGAATGATTTTTTCTTGTTTCTTTCCATGGTATACTTTTTACGCAATTGTTGCAGTGCTCCATACATTTTTTTCTTTTTTGGTGTCATTGTATGCTTTGCAATCCCAGTTGATATCAGTAACTGATATGGTGACAATAGTGCACTGCCTGCATTACCTAAAAAAGAGATCAAATTTTATTAATTCAAAAATAATGTTATAACGCTAATGTTATACTAAAACTACATTAAAATAATTCTATCGAGGTGAAAAAGGTGCACTACGGCTATGCGCTAATTTCATACCAAGAGCTATTATCCAATGAACTCAGATTTCACGCATCAATTTTTGCCAATATGAATATGAAATTTTTGACAGAACTCATGTATCTCTATCCTTTAAAATGTAGAGTGTTGAAAAAAGAGAGTAATACACTGACTCTGCACGAGTTCTACCAAAAGAATTCGATATATGTCTGTATGTTTATATTCATTACCTTCAATACTGTGAGAAGATTCGTTCAATTCTGGAATCTCAATGACTAACTCATTAAATTGAGTACTTTCTTGAGCAGAACTATTTGAAGACTTAGATGTTGATGGAGTATCATATACATCATTTGGGCCTGTTGAACCTATAAAAAAGTCTGTTTCATTTAAGTTTCACGAATTAAAATTTTTACTCACCAGGAAGATTTAGAGTTGGAACAGCGTTCCCAAATAACTTGTGAGACCAAGCAGAAATGTATTTTGCCTCAAAATGACTATCACACAGCCTTCTAGAACCGTAAACTTCTTTTGGGTCCATTTCCATCAGTTCCAAGTTATTAATTACCAGTATCCATTTCTTGAACCTATTTATATCTTTATCTGGATTAGGGAACGCATGTCTTATACTAGATATACTTTTGCAATAAGGAACGCAACATTTGTTGTGGTAAACCATTGTAAAACAATCAAAATAACGAAATAAATAATCACTAGGGTACACAGTCAGACAACAACACCACAGACCAACAACACATGAGTGACATGAGTCACATGACCATCTTTTATATATTATGCACATGTTCTTCTTCTTCTTATTTTTGACATACATCACAAACCACAAGAATATATGTGGGTCCGTGACATAAAACCAAAGAACAAATTTACAGTGCCATCTTAAGATTTGTATCGGTACTGAAAAAGGGATTCAAGGTGAAGTAACCTACGTGAACCGTCTAGGGTATGGTCTGTGGCATACTGCCTGCATCATATCCTCTCACCACTGGATCCTCTCGTGAACTGAACTCATCCGAATGATGGTGGTGGCATCAAAATGACGTGGTTCAAGCTTAAAGCCATATTTCAAGCCCAGATTCGAACATTAAAGTGGAACTGCATGCACTCAATCCACTCAATGTCGAATAATGCGCATAGCTCAAAACCTTATGAAGTCATTCGAAGTCGAAGTGGCATGATCTCCCTACTGAAGTACTAGCCGCGACAGTGAATGTGTTGTCTTTCTTTCTAGTTGAACAAATAACTATCATTTCATCAACTCCTAATACCAAATTCCATTTCCAGAGCTACCAGAATGAAAATGTTGCTGATCTTTTTATCTCGCCAATTAACGCCATTTCTATCCGGAATCAGTGTTTCACTTCTGAAAACCTGAAAATTCCAGTTAGAACCTTGCCTTGATGAACCCGTTTTAATATTCATCTATATAATACGGCTGACAATATAACAGAGCCTCAAGGTTTGAACTGATGATCACATATTATGCACAAATTGAAAACATATTTGAACAGATAAGACACAATTCTTCATTAGATAAATATTTCAGTTGCCTTAAGCATTCAATGCACATCATAATTGCACTTTATATAATTCAAATTAATATCTTGGGTGCTATTGCCAAATTGAAACTATCGCTCAAGATAATAAATTCAAGTGGCCTGACAAAATGATGCAGTAAACATGATGAAGAAAGATTGCAATTGAGTTGGTTTTGTTCTATGTAGTGAAGTATTTTTTTGTGTTGTTTTCAGGTGCGAAATGGGGTAGGTCGTTAGTATCAACTAAATAGTATTAAAAAAAATTATGTAACACTATTGCAATAGTTTAGGCTAATTATTTTTATCAAAAGTAATCATCAGACTCATCTACCAGGAACCCTAATGCAATTCAGTTTTACAAAATGTCTCAGATTCTCTACAAAACTTTTGGAAAACGACCTTTGAAATTATAGTATATATTGAAAGTATTATACAGGAGGGAAGAAATAATTCCTATCATTGAAAAGTTATCCGTAAACTGTCTGACAATGTTTTCAAAACTATCTGTCATTGAAAGTATTTGAAATATTAGTTTATAGCTTCCTAGCTGCAGGTCAGTCAGCGGCAATACATAAACCGGACGATGTTCATACTGAGAATGATAAAAAAATATTCCGTGTGACGTTATATTTCAAATTTAAATTTAATTTTTTTTTTCAAGTTTCAAAAATATTATCTTGATTGTTGATCTAAATACAGACTTTGGAAATATTTCGTGTCAAAACTAGTATCATGAATAGTTTTATTAAAATCTCACAATGTGTTACTTAATACGTTCATCATGGATTTTTAACAGATATCGGTCAATTCCATTGCATGAAACTGAATTAATTTTAAGCTAGTAACTTTTTCTTCAAAAATTCAAACTGTGTGATAGGGGTAGAATTGAGAGAAGAAAAATAAAGTAGGAAATTTAAATTGGACAAATTTTGTAAAATTGCACTATGAACTCAATAACTGAAGATAACATTTTGAAGTTTGTGTTCTTTTATATAGGATAATTTTCGACATATTTTTTTATCAACACAATAATGATACTTTGTTGATCTGTGCCATTTTCATATTAATTGGAGTTTGTAGATATTCTAGGAAAATAAATCAAATACGACATTGATGAGTACTTTGAAATATGTGTGAATAATTTTTTTTGTTTTCTATAGCAGACCTATGGCAAAACTGAAAACTCAACCCTTCCAGAGTTCATCGACTGGAGAGAAATGGACGCAATATCGAAGATTAAAAATATGCTGAAAAAATTTTTATGGTGAATAGTATTATTGAAAAAAAGAAAATTAAAAAAAAAACTAAAATAATACATCGTTCATTTTTATATTGATTGATTCATAAAATTGATATTTTATTCATTGTTTGAACCATTTATTGAATAATTTTCATTTCAGATCAGAATCATTTGTTTCATTCACAAATTCGACTTTTTATATCGATAATTTCTTGTGTATAGTTCGTTCGTTCTCATTCATTTTATATTGTTTTCCAATTAACTCATACGAATATTCTGGTCCAAGTATTTTCAGTATCTATCATTTTCAACATTTCATTCGTTATCTCCTTCTCATAGATTTCAAATCTGTGAGCATCTCTGATACCTCTCTCAACACCTCTAACATTCATCTATTTTATTTTTGGTAAGTTGTTCTGCTGTTCTGATGAAGACGACAGGTGATTGAAGGAAAATCCATTTTAGCTTATTTTTATCATGAATGTGTTTGATTTTGAATCTGAAACGACATTGTCATATAGTATAATGTCAAATATTACTATATAGCAACAAAAAACATTATCTGCTTCAATTTATTCCACTCGTGACACGCACTGAATTCGTACGAATACGAATGCAATTTGAATTCGTAGTTTCATAATGAAACATAGTTCATAGTCTACACCTCACAGATTTAAGTGCAGTATCACAAAATTCCTGTATACACAATATCTTACGTTCGCGTGAACTATACAGAATATAACCAATTCACCACCGTTAATCTTGATCCCGTGTGTATATTTGAATAGAAAGTAGTCCATTTCAATACTGAATAATATAGCTTTCTGAAAGTGGGAGAATTATTGGAAAAAGTTCAGTAGTTTCATAGTTTATCGATTATGGCTCACCCAACTCGGCTTCGTAAGGGTAGATAGAGTAAGTACTTCATTCCGAGAAAAAAAACAATGACAATAATTTTTGATTCTGATTCATTTCAGCAGGTATTGTCACCTGCAGCTAGCAAGTTATTATAATAGTATTTTATCTAAAGTTCAGTGGCTTAGTATTTCCATGTAAACAATAATTGACGTCGTTTCATTTTATGGTAGTGAAAATAGAGTTTTGATAAAATGAAATATTTTCTCAGGGAACTTGAAGGTGTGTGTTCCCAAAAATAATTTGGTGAAATAACCTCATCTCAACAGTAAGCAGCAAATATCTTGGTGACAATTTATCGTTACAAAAATTTTAGAGTGCAGAATTTTTATAATGTTCAATTTGTCCAAATGAAGTAGGGGTGAGTGCCCTAATGATGGCCCCCATAACTGTAATTGTTTGTAATTGTGATAGTTATTGTGTTTAAAAAAAAAACAAATTGGCTCAAAAGGAAGCTAGTGTAGGGACCCTTGTGAAGTAGCATTGAAATTTTCAAAACTTTCTTTTTTACCATGAAACCATAACTTTTCAAAAAAAAACTTCATGTGGTCATCATAGGCACTAGTTCCTATTAGGGATTTTTTTTAAATGGGTGAAAAAGCAAAATTTAGGAACTGAGTTATATTCCTAATGAATTAAAACGTGTTTCCCATTATTAAAGGAATATGTTTTCCAAACTATAAAGTTGTGTGTCGCTACTTGCAAAGATGACAAGTAAACATTTGTACCATTCTAGGGACCCCGACTCATTCAGTGTGGCACCAACTTTGGCCGTTTTGGTATTTTATCCAAAAATCATTTTGACGTGAATGGGAATACAATTCATTGCAATATAAACATGAAGCATCTTAGTTGTCATCAGAAACTTCCTCAATACCTTCGTTGTCACTATAATTTTCCAGTTGTCTATTGATCTTTATCTTGGCTGCGTTAGCGGTTTTTCTGCAGATTTCCTCCAAAGCTACCGCCTTCTTTTCTTTCAGCTCCTCAACATCAGGAGTGAAGTTGAGAACACCTGTTTTTCCACGTTTTCTTTTTTTCGTGTCAGTCTTTTTCGACGCCTTTGGAATAGAAAACAATTCTTTTATTTGTTCTCTGGTAATGTTGGTTTTAATGATTATGTTTGCCTCATTTTGATCATTTTTCGTTTAGTTTGTAATTGTTTTTGCCCGAATTGGATGATCTGGGTTCACCTCTCCATTATTGAATTGCTACGGCAATTTCAATTTGCCCGTTCTGGTCGGTTGTCATAGCTGCTGCAAATTTCCAATCTTTAAAATTGGCTGGATTCAAAGGACAAATTCCCGTTTTCCTAAAGGAGTTTATGGCATTTGAAGGAACAGCAGATTTCAGGTACATATTGTTGAAAAGTTTTGACACTTGCAATGAGTAACATTAGGCCCTGGGTCATCTTTGAGCCATTTTTGAACTTCTATATTGTAGTATGTTTAGAGTGGGGCAACAAATCCCACATCAAAAAGCTGTAATGTATGCGAGCAATTTGCAGGTATGCAAAATAAAAGAATGTTATTTTTTTTGTATACTCCAGGATTTTCAGCCCCTTATGACTGCATGTCCGTCCAAAATTAAAAGGATTCGATTGTCACATGACGGTTTCATATATATAAATTTTATATATGAATCACTTGAAAAAGCTAATGTCTTAGCGAAACATGTGATATATTTTCCAAATAAAGTTTGTGGAGATCAAATCGTGAGGTGTAGTTTTTGAAATATTGAAGAAGTGATGGAATAATATTTATTCAAAATCTAGTCATAATATACAGTGTGACACACACATGAAGAAGACCCCTCTGTATTTTAGTCAAATAAAAAGCTACAAAAATGATGAAATAGTCAGAATCAATGAAATAAATTTACGAAAATATCTAAAATTGAAACTTATTATTTTATTGAATGTAAGTTGATCGAAACTATTGAATACACTTCCCCAACAACAGAACAAAAATTACGATCTTTCGACGCGCGTCGAGTAAGTTAATCGAAGTTACTCTCCTCCACTAGCCTCCACTAGAAAATTTTCAATTTACTGTTAAATATCATTGGTTTCGAATTCGCCTAATTTTTAATGGAAAATCGTCATTCGCAATGTTTCAAAGAAGTATCATACTTTGTGTTTCAACAGTTTTCAATTTAGGCTAGAGTGTCATGGAAACAAACTATTTATACACCAAACGACAGTGTGAAAGTAAATGTGTCGGAAGCAGTGAACAAAATGCCCATTACAGTTCATAACTCACGAGTAAGAATCGAAATATTAAGGTTATTTGGTGATGGTGATGGTGATGGCTTGAAGTAGCAGAAAAGTTGCTCAAGAATTCAACAGAAGACTTCCGCAACGAAATCGTATTCGACATGGAATGACAGACTCCCTGGATATACTTTTTCCACAAACCGGAAGTGTATTAAAGAATCGTCCTTCTATTGACAATCCACATCGAAATCGAAAGTACCATGATGATGTTATTGTCTTAGCTTCAATTCTTGCCAATTCTTAATCCCCAATCAGTTTGCGTGGAAGGTCTGAGCAATTGAGTTTGTTTAAATAGAAAATCAGAAGATGTCTCGTTTAACATGAAATTTTACTTTTACAACAAAAGTTCTTGCACACATTGAAAGAAGGTGATGAATATAAACAATTGGATCACTGCTATTAGGCTCAAAAAAAATTTTCGAATGATAAAAATTCCTAAGAAAAATTTCGTTCACATATGAGGCTACGTTCACTACCAATGGAATAGTATCTGCTCAAAATTGCAGATAATGTTCAACTGAAAAATCCCAACTAGGATATGAACTGTAAGGATCAATATTCGCAGAGAGTTAATTTATGGTGTAGTATTTTAGAGGACATAATAATTGGGCTGGTTTCCTTCAGTAATACCATTACTGTTAAACGACTATCGACTGATTTCAATGATGAATTATGGTAAATTTAACTAGCGACAAAACATACTTTCAGCTAGATGGAGCTTCCGTTCGTGAATCTTGGATGGTTCAAGAGTGACTGAACGAACATTTTTCATTGCATTGGATTGGTAGGTGTAGCCCATATGAACAACATTCTCCTCACTCTCCTGCCATAACTTCATTGGATTGTTACTACTGGCCACGAAATCGCCAAGAACTTTGTGGGAGAATACGGTAAGCCTGCCGTGAAATAAGCATTCCAGAATTTAGAAGAGTGGCCAAATATCGTCTCTCTCAACTGACCCGCCCTCATTTCTGATACATTTTACATTTTTTTCTCTGAGAGCGGGCCATATGAGAGGGACAATATTTGGAACTGACTTTCAATATAAGTGTTCATTTATTTCATATCCTGTTGAATTTTCTTCAATAATTGTCATTTAATTCCAAACGACGTCTCTGTAGCTTTTCAGTAACTGAAAATTTACTGGAAATAAGTAACAGATATTCTAGACTTCGAAATTTCTAACCAATACTTAGAAGAAGGCTATTGTTGGCAAATTTATTCATATCTGCAAGTACGAGTATATATTCTGTGATCTGCTACTTGAAATTAGGATCTTTTTTTGTGACAATTCATTTAATTAAAATTGACCTGTTTTTTCCAACATAATCAAACAATCAAACCTATTTTTTTTTTCAAAAAACCAAGCGGAAATAATAAACAATATTATTATCAACAAGAGCACATATTACAAGTCATAAAACTGAAATTACTGCCTTTTTTATGGATACCCATATGATTGTCAAAGAACATGAAACATACAAGTTTCTGTCCCAAGTTAATGACAAACGTATGCTTGATAAGTTGATATATAATCATCAAACCCATGGTTCAGTTATACCCATTAGGCATCTGATATGTTTGAGATGAGCCGTTGGTAAACACTTTATAAATATCGTCTCCGTGTTTAGGGCTTCCGTTTGATATTTTTTTAAGTACAATTTTTTCACGCGCACTTGACTTGGGGAGTAAGCTGGTAGAATGTATGACGAAAACGTTACGAAAATTGTGATCAGGTGAGGCGAACGTTAGTTGAGAGGTGAAAATAGAGTTAGAGTGAGTAACATTTTTTATATCACTGTAGGGGCAAAAGAAAGAGAGAGAGAGGCACGAGCACACATTATTATTATTATTATTATTAATTATCGATAATAAGCGGTTTTTTTTCGAAAAATAGGGTGTATGGAGATTTCTCTCAAACAGAGTGACCAATTGTTATATATCGTTTTGCTCCCATACATTATTGATTTTTTCGTTAATTCTAAGTGGGGGATGGGGAGAGGTAAGTTTTTTCTCGTTATTTGGCGAGTATTATGGCTTGTTCGAGTGCACTCAGTATCGGAGACGTTGGACTTGTGCTTATGCTCCAAACATAGAGTTTCAAGTGTAAAAATGGAAGTTAGAGACAACATTTTATAAATAACGGTTTACAATGGTCGGTGTTTTGAACTCTGGACATGAATCTTACTGGTCGTTTCTGCAAGACGAAAACAGAATTGAACAATTGCTTGCTGCAATGATCCCAAAATGCAATGCCTTATCGCAGGTGTGATTCGATGAAAGAAAAATATGTCACCTTACTCATTGGCAGACCCAGTTCCTTCGACACAACTCTCACTGCAAAGCAGTCCGAAGCTAGTTTCCTTTTGATACTTTGAATGTGGATATGGAATTTAAGGTTACTACAGAGTTTCTTTTCGAAGATTGTAGTGTCAAATATAAGAGGTTCATGAATGTATTTGAAGGTTAGAAGGCTAGTTTTTTTGCATTGAAGCAGATATGGTTTGAGTCGCACCAGTGTTTTGTTTCTAATATCATAAATCTATTGTCTCGATATTACAATCAACCACAGTAATTACTGATTATTCAGATGATGAAATAATGAAACTAATAAATAAAAATGAAAACTCTATTCAAAAATGGTAAGTTATCAATGAAAACCCATAAATAACTGTGAGAAAATGAGTGTTGTGTTATTGACACTAAGATTTTCATTCGTTACGACTGATTTCAATTTATCAAACCCTACTGGAAATCAGACAATTTTAATTGACTTTTCAAGTTGAAACACCGGTTTTGTACATAAATATCGTTCTAAATGGAAAATTTAAATTCATTTTGTTCAACAAACAATCAGCAGTGGTTGAAGAGAGATGAAATAACGAGGCAAAAATCGTGGATTCGAACATTACTTACGCCAGATATTTTTCACGCGAGACTTATAGGGTAACCATTAGCCGTAATTCCTACGTGGCTCGTGGAGTTATCAATATTGCCCGCCCAGAACAAGATTCTAATAACCACAGCAGTTGATGCCGTTGACATTGAAAAAATAATCATCAAAACCTACCTCTGAACAGAACTGTGAAATTTTAATGAAAAAATACAAATATTATACACATGAAAATTATGTAAATAATACATGTCAGTACAATATAAATGGGGTGAAATAACTCAATACCTCACTGAGGCACAAAAATCACATGAATACATCTTGATAGAATATATGTGTTTCGATTATATGTTACATCGTGTAATCATCTCTAAATGGACAACCAGTGAGTGGTTCTTTCTGCAACACTTTTGTCTGTTTGTTATCGCAGAAAAAAGAAACGTCCACGAATTATCTTTCATTCGCCATTGTTTACTGTATTCTAACATGTTTTTTTCTTAATCGAATGATAAATGTGCTGAATCTACCACAAGAATTTCCAACACCAACCATTCACACTAAAATGTTGGACATCAATGCGTTAAACAGTTAGTGGATACAATCAGAACTTCAGACAAAAATTTAAATAATCTTCTAACAAAACTCAGGTATGCATTCATTGAATTCAAAAGGTTTGAGAAGGAATATCAAAAAAATATTGAAACTGTTGGATGTTTTGATTTAGATAAAAATTAATGTTCTCAAGGACTAATCCAAATGAGTGACTTGGCATTAATATACCCCAGTTCGCATGAACTAGTTGATTTGGTGATGATTTCAAAAGTGGATGAGACAGTTATAGATTTTAGAAGAGTCCAAGTTACAGTATAATCTCATAAAATAATATAACAAAAACTC
This sequence comes from Leptinotarsa rubiginosa, assembly GCA_015342145.1. Lineage (NCBI taxonomy): Eukaryota > Metazoa > Arthropoda > Insecta > Coleoptera > Chrysomelidae > Leptinotarsa > Leptinotarsa rubiginosa. The sequence goes on along the minus strand of WOGL01000001.1, from coordinate 11,391 downwards.
AAAAAATTATATACATTTTGTGTCTATCAAAATATCGGACGTGGTGAAAAATTGCATTTTTAGAGAAGATATATTCCCAGCTATCCATAGCACACTGCTGCCGTAGATTTTTTCTATTCCAAATATTAACAATTCCTATTTTCATCAAATTCTTATCAAAACTATTTTCACTCCATATTTCCTGTAGTTAACATCGGAATGATCCTCAATTGAAAATTTTAGAATTTGACGAATTTTTGAAAGAGTGTGGAATTGAATTATTCAATCGATATATTTTCAATTCATTGGTTTTATTGGAAGACACCATTGGATGTTTTTGTTGAATTCTTTGAAGCATGAACCAATGACATTTTATTTTGCTGAATCAATGCACCAAATCCATATTTTGAACTGTCTCCTGAAAAAGCCGTCGGTTTATTCTCATCATAATATTGTGAAACTGGAATGGTCGTCAACACTTTTTCATTTTTCCATGGTTTTGAAATATATTTAATTTTTTCAATTCCCTCGATTCATAGATCAATTTCGATAAATAAAAAAAAATAGCAAAAACTTACTGAATTTAAAAATCTGTTTTTCCGTTAACCAGCTGTCGCAACTCTCAAAAGTCGAAACTTGTGCGAGCTAAGGACTAATAAGGTCTTACATTTCAACGAGTGATCCCTAGAAAGGGTTGAACGATGCTTTGATATTTTTTGCGGCTTCATTATTTTCAATAGTTTCAATTTTGTTTTCATCATTTTTATTCTTGTCAGTGGAAATATGCCCTATGTATTTGACCTACATTTATTTCTCAATACAACTTATACAACAAAATTGTCAACATAATCCTCACCTTTTCCTTTTTGTCTTCTACTCATTCAATATCTTCTGAAAATATTTCGTGGAATATTACTGGTTCAATACATATTCCATAAGGTGAATGTAAAAACAATCTGCCAAAAGATGTGAAAATTGGTAATCTAGAAGCTTCTTCTTTCGAAAACATTTACAATTTTTGAGAATATTTTTGAACCAGATTTATCTTCAGTGATATCTGGCATATAGGATTATTAAGCTTTTTGACAAATACAAATGGATTCATAAACTTGGAAAAAAGTTATTGGCCGTTTTCGGGTTTTCGGATAGCGTTTATCGAATATTACGTAAAATTTTCTAGAAACACTAGGCACAAATATCATTTCCTTACTATACTGAGAATTCTGAGCGCATTTGAAACGTGCGTGTGTGTGAAACGTGTTGATGTCTAACGTTTTAGTTCGGATGGTTGGTTTCGAAAATTCATGTGGCAGTTTCAGCATACTTATTATTCTATTGAAAAAAATATGTTTGTAATACAGAAACAGAAGCGAATAAATAATAGTGATTCGATGGACGGCTATATATTTTTGTTCTGAGAAAATAAACTGTAACAGACAGACCTTTGCAGAAAGAATGACTTACTAATTATTCATTCCGAAACGATTACAGGATGGACACTCGAGTGAAATCACAGATTTTCTCCGCTCAACACATTGCAAATGAACATATTTCCAGTATTTTCCTAGTTTTCAATACATATTTCTGTCTACATTTAAATTGAACTTTAGAATAATGAGACATGTGGTAGAATACATTCATTCCAGTATAAATTTTGACGATACACTGACAAGAGTTATTGTCGATCTGTCACAGATGTTTTAAAGGAATTTCGAATCAGAAATCGTTCAGAAAATGTAAAAAAGAAATGGAACACTCTATGGTGTGATTGAGTACATTAATTTTAACATTGATTATGTGCATCCACCACGTAAAATCATCGCTGGTCCGTCAGATAGATTAAAATAGAAATCAAACGGAAATTTTGAAAATAGAAATGGCGGCAAGTATTGAGTTATAGTAGAATACATTCTTTTCAATCTGAATTATGATTATCCACTAGAAAAAGTAACTGTCGATCAATCAGGGGGGATTTATATGGATTTAAAAAAACATATTTCGATAATTCAAAAAAGGGTAGTAGAGATCTGGTATTAGTTTCGACCATATACTGTCAAAAGTCATTTTTGTTTTGTCGGAATAGGTGTGGAGGGATTTTAAAATTGAAATCATTCGAACAATCTCAAAAAAGGATGATATACATAACGGTATGCTAGAATAGCATCATTTTAGAATTCATTTCGACCATCCACCATTAGAATTGGAATTGAAATCATTCGAAATATAAAAAAACATGTTACGCATTGACATATAGAAAAGTTATTGTTGGGTCGTCAGAGGAGGTGCAGAGGGATTGTGAAATGAAAATCACTAAGAAAACTCAAGATAGGGATGGTCAACACTGAGGTGTGGCAGAATACATACAGTTCAGTGATACATCCGCTGTCATTTTCGTTCCTATCAGTTTCTTCTCCTGAAATATTGTCTGTGAACTTTTTCAGATGAAAGAACTGTGCTGGTTCTCTTTCATTCAAAACTTCTTTTTTGTGCGGATATTCTTCTTTTGGATTTTTTTTGCACGATTGACATGTTAGATCTCTGATCTGTAGTCTTTGTTGATGTTTTAATCATTGTTCTTCATGTCAGTAGATGACTATAGCTTCATCAGGGCATTTTCTATTATTTGATCTACACCTTCAATAACACCACATGACCGTGAGCTATGTGCATGGTCACATGACTTTGAACAGTGAGTCAACCTTGAGTTTCAAGTCTGTCTCCGGTACGTAACCTTTAGGTTTGACCCAAAATGACGTCTCACGATCTGAGTGGCTATATGCATCCCATATGACCTTGAACGTGGGGTTTAACTTTGAGATTCAACTCTGTCATCGCAAGTGAGCTTGAGGTTTGACCTTGAAGGAAGTTTCCCAACCATGACATAGCTCATGGTTGGGGCATGAAAAATGTCCCTGAAGATTCAATTACAAAAACAATAATAGAAGAAGCAAATCTACTGGCTGAACAATTTGCGTCCCACCCCACAGTCGATTTTCTGGAAAAGCCACCAACTACTCCCACACTAGAATCCACAATGCCGAAAATTACTTTCCGACAACGTTTACTCAGGCGGATTCTGAAACAGCTCAATATCAAGAAGGCGTCTGGTCCTGATGAAGTGCCCGTCATCGTACTAAAAAAGTGCGTAAATGAACTCACACCAGTATTTTGCAGACTTTTCAAACTGTCTCACAAAATAGACGTGTGTGGCATGAGAGTTTGCTGTCCAAACTTCGATGCTTTAGGTTGTCGGATCATTTTTGTGCATAACCATCCAGCTTTCTGAAAGACCGTTCGCTGCAAGAGGCCGTCGTTGGATATCTCTTGAATACTTTTATCAGCACACTTGTCTAGTCATTCCATTTGGATTCCAGGACATCGTCTGCAGGAAGTTGAATACATCAATGAGGATTTAAAAGTGATTTTGAATTGAGGTGAAAGTGAGCAGGTTCAATTCACTACCACAAAAACTCAGGAATCGGTTTTCTCCAAAAAGATAAATGTCTCCAAAACGGATATAATAATGATAGGACAGATAATTTCATCTCTACTTCAAAAAGTTTGTTGGGACTTGATATGGACACTAATATGTCTTGGCACAATCATGTCGCTGGAATTGCAAAGGCTGATGAGAATTGTTCTCATGTATGGAACTCTGCCCCGAAGCATACTCTGAAGCTGCTGGATTTCATCCAGAATAAGTCATCTGCCTGATTGGAGACGCGAACCTTGATAGTCTGAAACATCGAAAAAAGGTTGAAGATTTGTCTCTCTTCTATTGATACTTTCACGGAAAGTGTTTGATTCCACGAAGATCTGCGTTTATGTAGAATAAACTTGCTGAGAACGTTTTTTTAAATATATTTGATCTTCAGCGATTTCAGTCCAATGTGGATCGCTACTTTCGCACAGACACCGCTCTCATAGCGCCTCAAGGAGGTGGTGCTTCTGTTCTGTCCTGAAAAGAACAGAAAAGCTTTTGAGTTCGAAAGATATGTATTGAGCATTTCACCTTAGTACGGTGACCGTAGTAAAGTTGCAACCTCAGCATATGAATCTTTACAAATATTGCGCTAGGTCAAGATCATCAACAGAAAGTATTGAGAAATTCATTCAGTATTTATTGATCACTCTTCAGAAACAGGTCGTAGGCATTTTCAGATTGCCGCACATCTTCTTTTCTTCGAACCTGCTCGTTAGCAGTATAATTTAAGTTTTTGGTGATTTTTTGTATTTTCCTTAACTGTTTTATGTTAATTCATTCCTGAGCGTATTTTTCTCATTTTCTCCATTATAAATATTTTATCAAGTTTTCAAATGAGTTCTTTTATTATTTGGAAGAATGAGTGTTGTGTGAAACAGCGATACATCATCTCGTAATAAGCAAAGCGAGTAAAGTGGTATAATATTTTCGAAAATTTCAGAAATGTTTATTGGATCCTACACGTAATTTCACATTCCCAGGTTCATATTGAAGTAAGTATACAGTTGTCGAGTTAGAATTATTAAGTGATATTCATATGGTGCATTTTTTTCAAAATGGTATACGTGGTGGTGTTAGTCAATTTTCGTAAAGGTAGCATATCGTAAATAATGAATTTCTTTCAAATTTCAATCCTGATGAACCTCCGCCATTCATCATGTATTTGAATGTAACCAATCTGTACGCTCATAATATGTCCCAACCGCTGTCTATTGGTGGATTCACTTGGTTGACCACCATTGAAATGAGTCAGCTAGACATCAATATTATTCCGGATAATGGCCCTCAAGGATACTTACTTCCTTGAAGAAAATGTGCACTACCCCGTAGAATTACACGATTCACATACAGATGCACCAATTTTGTTGAAAATTGTATTTATTATACCACCTGATTCAAAGTCCAGAACACACATAACTTTGAACAACTAAAAAATGTATTTTCTTTCTCTCTCTATGATAATGGAAAAAATTTATTCATTATAAAAGTTCGGAACTGACGATCCGTAATGGTTTGATGGTGATGAGAGCTCATAGAATTCTCAGATTCAATCAATCGCCATGGTTGAAAAAGTATATAAATTTGAATACGCATCTAAGGAATAATGCTATAAATGAGTTTGGAGAATTATTTCAATTCGAACCTGAATTCCATATATGAAAAAACATTGGTGAATTTTTACAATAAAGAAGACATTCGAAGTGTCAGACATTAGTAATACAATGATATTGTATTCGTTTGAAAATTTCGTTATAGAAAGAAACTGCAGTAACTTTAGTTTCGAATACAAGTGTTAAAAAACATAGAAAGTTACCTTTCTCATTTTTTAAGGCGGAAGGTATCAAAATATCCTTTATAGGGAATCAAGTATCAGTTTATGTATACATATGGAATAGATGATAGAACATTGTGAAAGATAAGTATATTTGTTATTGATTTACATGTTATTTATGCACTGAAGTTCAATGACACAAAAATGACAGGAGATTCATAATTCCTGAAAAAGTACCTTAGGGGTCATAATGATATTCAATTTCGTTAAAAAAGCCCTGCTCCAAATTTCAGAATCCTTTTGGAAGTGCTGAAAGATGAGAACAATTCTGGCGATGGGAAATCAGATCTTCCCATTGGGTTATTATAATAGCAATTGGGTAATAGGATGGTGAATTATATTTCAGTTTTTTTGAGTGGTCACCACCAATTGGAAAATCTATATCAGTCGAATACTGCTGCTGAAGGATTCGAACGAATTATTCTACCTCACCCTCATCCCACCACAACCCCCACACTGCATATCACTGATGATGAGAATGGTGAGGGTGAAGTGGGTGGACCTTATGCTTCTGAAACACGAGACGAGAAAAAAACTCATCATTCGGTTGCACTAGTTTGCCGAAAACAATTGCCTCCAGCGCACAGCCAAACTAGTCTGTCTTCAGCCCCCACTGTTTTTTCTAATTGCTTACTATATCTATGTAAGTACACACTCTCAATAACTATGTATGTTGTATGACTATTTTACTCAGTAGCAATTATCCTCACTTGATTCTCTCGGTCACCACCCTCTTGAACAAAGCGCAGCTTGATGAGGCCATGCCGAGGAGCACCACGATGTTGTGATCCGTTCGGAGGATCGTACACCGACGACGATAACTTCTGCTATGGCTCCCAGCGTGAAGCTTTTTTTCCATGACTTCAACCCCGTCAAGAAAGAGAAAGCACTGCCGCACCTCTCCATCGAAGTGATAGTAACTTTGAAAGGTCTACTAAAAGCTTATCCGAATTTGAAGGAGCTGCTGATGGACATCAGACTGTCTCATCGGATTTGGAGAAATCACACTTGAATCCGTCGGGGATGACACCTCCACCTTCGATACCATTTCAGTTCAGCTCGGATGATGGATTTGAGAATCCACAGCAATCCTTGCTGAGATCATCGAATGTGGAGGAATCACACTTATATTTGTCGGGGATGACACCTCCACCTCCGACACCATCTCAGTTCAGCTCAGATGATGAGTTTGAGAATCCAAAATATCGTAAAATGGACAGTGAAGAGAGAACGTATAGAGTAAACAGAAGAAGGAGACGAGGTTCAGCAAGCAGTCATCCAGGAAGAACGGTGATAAGCTGACAGTTTTTGTATCAAGTTTGAAATGACAACTTCAATTAGATCGTGACTGAAAGCAGCTATCTCATGGTAAAATTCATCGCGGTATCCTCCGCTACACTACAATTCCACTCGGTGCACGTGGTTGCAGTAGATATTCATTGTAGAGCTAGACTTGTCATACCAGCACCACCCTAGGATAGGACATCTACCTCACCTCCCTTCCCCAGGTAAACGTGATTACAATCATTGCACAAGATGCCGCTGTGAAAGTTCATCTGTCACAGAATATATAACTGGGAAGAAGAAACTAGTAGAAAGCTTGTCCTTCATGCAGTCTGTTGAAAAAAGAATTGGCCAAAATGCGGCAGCCCACCAGTTGCTTCAATTAACTTCATTTTGAACATATTCCATCATCATATTTCCTCTGTATAATATATTCACCTCTAGACTATGCACAACGTAGTGTCGTCTATCTAGACTATTTAGAACTTAAATGATTCATTTCATTCGAGAACATCAGGTGTATATGAAAGCATCGAATAGTTTTTGATAAAATTCCATCTCGCACTACACTGTCCTTATCAATTACTAAAAATACATAATAATCTTCCGAACATCTCGCACTCATTGGTATATTGGTATGTCACACCTGGTGACACATGATCAAAAAATAATTGATTGAGATTCATATCATCTTATTTGAACAATACAATAAAATTTGCATTTTCTATGATTATTTGTTTCGGGACTCGTGAGTATGTCTGGGCTGAATGAAAGCAATCCATATTTTGATGACGACCCATACTGAAACATACTGTTTGCTACATATTATGTCATCAAAATAAATATTGAATCTGTTCTGACAACTGAGGCCTCTACCGTTTCAGATGTATTATTGCCAGGAGTGTAAAATCCCAACCCTTTGATTGGAGGTAATACGTCACGTGAGTACTCATATTCAGTTTGATAAATAGAGCTTGAATAAAGATGAACTTCTGCAAATCGTGATCCCGGAAGATCAGTCAGCTGAGAAATCTGACATTTTTCTTGCCACAGTTCGAAGATCCAATTATCAAACCTCGAACACATAGTGCAAGTGAAGATTCATGACGTTGCTCAACACCACATTTCGATCCGCCACCAAATTTTTCATCGAAATTGTATATGGAAAATTGCTGCTCCAGCTAAACTATGCGCATTGCATGACAGTTGAAGACTATATAAACAGAGTTCCATATTGAATTCCCTAATCAAATAGGGATAACAACGCGATATAAATCCAATAAAACACATTCAAATGAAACTACTATTCGGAAAACACTAACCTGGCTATAAGTATCGTGTTTCTGACATGAAATTGCAGAAAAAATTGGTCAGGGAGAATATAATTTTGCATAAAAACACAATATTGCATATTTATAGAATTTCGATAATCTTGATGTTAGATACAGAGTAGATATGGAGCTTGCAGGAATTGCTTGGTTCGATTCAAAGCAAACAGCGGTTTCAGTGGAGAGGAAGTAGCTTATTGGCTGATTACGAATATAATGAAACACGTCGATTTGGTATGGGGTGTAAGTCACCATCCAAGATATGCATGCAGAAAGAGAGGTGCAACATTAAGAAAAGGTAGTTTCTGATTCTGAAAATATTAGAAAACTGCGTGCTGTTCTACATAAAGCAGAAGAAACTGAATATGTTGTCAGGAAGCATTATAATAAGGCCAACCACCATGATTAGCACATGGAGGCAATCACCCTTAGTGAATAAAGAAAAGGTATCCACTCAAAATCTTATCGAAAAGGATAAGAACTCTATTCGAAGGCTATCTCTGAGGCTATCCCTGATCAAAATCCATTTTATGTGTCAGATCTTAGAAATATCATGAATCTGCAAGATGAAAATAATTGGGAGGCAAACGTTTTTAAAAATGTGAAACGATTTTCTTCTAAATAAAAATTTTATTTTTCCAAAAATGTTTAGTTTCAATCAATATCCAACATATCATTCACCTTTCTCCAAAGGGCATTGAATTACTAATTCAATGTAAAAATTATTGGACGCAAGTTTCTTTGAGGTTTCTAAAGGAAATTGAATAGTGTCACCTTTTTTGAGAATATTATGGTACAAAAGATTGGCTAAAGTATCGTTTTGATTCTGATAGGATATTTTCAATGCACTGGGAAAATATTGAATATTTTCAACTTTTCATGTAATCGGAATCGTATAAGGGTCATATAGGGTCTTCCAACAGGCACTTCCGAACTTTGACAATTGATATCGTCCATCTTGTTGAAGCTAAATCTGTCAAATTGGTTGTCATTTAAATATTCAGTCTGTTTTGCCAAATCCCCGTGGACGGATATAGATAGCATTCGACAACACGTACAAATGATAAAACTGTTTCATCAAAATGGGTGTTTTGTTCGGGGAACGTTCCGCGTTCCGCTTCGCTCATTTTACGGTCGCCATAATCATCCTAGCGAGAGGACTACTGCAATGTGGTGGATAAATGTGAGTCCACTGGTTCAGTAAACGATCGATCAATAACCGTACATCGACTAAACGCAAGATCTGTTGAAAATATCGCCGCTGTCTGTGAGAGAGTGCAGAAGAATCCGAGGCAGTCGATGTCGCGTCGCTCACAAAAACTCGACCTTTCGCAGACCACAACTTAACGAATTTTGCGTTGTGATTTGGACCTGCATCCGTGTAAAATTCAACTAACCCAGGAACTGAAGGTAAACATCCATAGACAACAACGTATGTTCTCTGAATGGGCTCCGGAGCAGTTGGCAACTGCCCCTCATTTTCAAATTGTCGAGTTTGGGATGATACCAATCCACATGAGATCCAAGAGCGTCCAATGCATCACCAGAAAGTCACTGTTTGGTATGTATTTTGGGCTGGCGGCGTCATCGGTCCATTTTTTTCTGGGAACGACGTTGGCCAGGCCATCACTGTCAGCGGCAAACACTATGGGTCGATAATTACCAACTTCTTTTGGCCACATTGGCCACATTGGATATTCTATATGAGACATTTGAGAGCACACTTTGTTTTATTCAAATTGAAAGATAGGAAGCGCTTAATGACAGACCCTATACATCCGAAAACACTTTTCCCTTGCGACAACAGGATCGCTTAGTTGCCTTAGTTACCTCCTGATGGTGATAACTTGATAACGCTCCAGCGTAGAGATACGTAACATATGGAAACCTCTAATTAGGTGGAACACAACCAACTCTCGCCAAACGCTCCTGCTAAAACCAATGAAGCGGAGAGAGGGAAGAGGGGATAGGTGAAAGCACTCGAAGGACCTATAGTCAGATCTCGGTGGAATAAGTCCAGTTATCACCCGAAGTGGGAAAATTCTGAATGATACTCGAATTACTAGATCTTTTATTTTCTTTATCATATTTCAGTAGGTACGTGTAAATTTTACTGAGACTATCAATATCAGTTCGTTTATTCATTGAATGTTCTTCGTTATTAATATGTATCATTTCCAAAAATATTCTTTTAGTTGTATTGGTTTCTCTATCTGAAATATTTGGGTTTTCAAAATTCATATTATGATCCTCCGAATTAACATGTTCTGTTAATGCACAAGAATTACCATTTCGTCTACAGTCGCTCTTATGGAAAGTGATGCGACTACTCAGAGGTCTAGATGTTTGTCCTATATATGTATTAGAACAATCCATACAAGAAATTTTGTATACTAAATTGGATTTTTGTTTATTCGAATGTCACTACTATATCTAAATTATACAGTAAACTAAATCCAATTTAGTATACAAAATTGCCTCTTTAGCACCAATCTAGATAAAATTACAAGATGAAGCGTTCTGTCACGGATGAGTTAAATCTACTACTGAAATTAATTGCTTTCTTTCTTTGGAAGATTCCCGCATTTTTTTATATAAAGATGGAAATGAAGAAAGTTGAAAAATGTTATTGAAATGAACTGATTAGAATTAAAAATTACGTTTTATGTGCAATTCGAATAATTTACTATGTTTAAAAAAGGTTCTGTTATTTTTTCCTGATATTTCTACTTTATAAATTAATATTCATCAATTTTATAATTCTAACACATTTTGACGTTCACTGTCAACAACATTGTTTGTCAGTACATCCTAGATTACATGTACAATTATTACAGTTTAATTTTGGTCGTTATTGCAGGCAAACAAAAAAATGTGAATTAAAACAATTGCATACTTGAATGTTATTTTTTATTCTAAGTAACTTTTTTCAATAACAATTTTTGATATTTCCAACACTGGAAATACCTACTTTCACTCCTAAGAAAAATCTATGTTTTTTGATGAACCTATTGTATAAGACTGAAATAATTTAATAGTCGATGCACTTCAGGTTTTAGATCTTGCAGAACTTCTTATAAAATATACTCGTATATTTCATTTTTTAAAAGAATAATAAAAAAAATTCCATATGGTTCTGATTTACTGCGACACATTGTATATATAAGATTAACGGCACAACGAAGCAAACATTTTTGAAGCCTATTAGTCAGTTTTTTGTCGTCATTTCTAAAACAGAGATTGGAAAACATTTGTTGAGTAACAAGAATAACATGTATAACTTTTTGAAAAATGAAGATAAAAATTTCTTTCCAACAGGGTTTCTTTTCCTTAAAGTGTGGCAGGAAATCAAAGTCGAACAAAATTTGTATGAAAACATAGTTATTTAATATAGGGAAAAAAGTATTAGATTTTAGCTCGAGAGCTAAAATCTAATATTTTTCCCGTGTATAATACACAATTTTGACGGGAAAAACGACGATTTA